>VCII01000384.1:0-204450 GCA_006030095.1 Triplophysa siluroides
TTTGGCAATAACTTTCTTTAAAATATATTTAGTGTTGTGTGCAGTCATACAGGTTTGAAATGACTAGAGGGGGAAAGTAAATGATGATTGAAATTTCATTTTTTCATTTTTGGTCACTATACCTTTTAATTCTTAAAAATAATGCACACACTACCACCTTGAATCTGAAAGTGGGTTAACCCACATAAACCAAACTCCTCTTTTAGCACTGCACTTGAGGTTCACCAGTGTAGTTTCACTTTGGTTACGAAACACACCATACACGAGCCAGACATTTCCCTCAGAAGCCAAACACTGTTCAGACTCGTTGTGATGTTATACTTCATGAAAATCAAGATACTGTAGTTGTGTGTGAAATTAATTATGAGATTGATATTAGAGGACAGGCTACATTTTACTTCAGCTCTCACACCAACTCTATACAATCCTGGTTTCCTCCGGGAATAAGTGACAGAGGGTTTAACCTCTGGAGTATCCGGGGCATTATGAGGCTGATGGATATGTATGAAGGATCTTCACATCTCCCTTTTCAACAGTTTATTCTACCTAGGCAGAACGTCTTTAGGTATTTGCAGACTATATTAACAAAACACCCACTTTACTTTCCCATAATGATTTGTCTGAAATAGAGATAACATGCTTAAAGACACAAGGTATAGAAACATATCCCATTTTAATGCTAAATTCTCGTCAGAGCGTCTACACATTACACCCTATATCAGATGTGAGATGAATTCAAAACTGTCCCCTCTCGGTCTGGTTGTAGTTCTGCTGGTTTTGTGTTCTGGATCGTTCCTCTTCCTAAAACTGTGGGAACGAAAATGTGGAACAGGTAACAATGAGATCATGTTTTTGTAATATTCTTCTCTGAGTTTGCTGTGACTCTTTTTTTCTCTTCAGTTTCTCTTTTTTTCTCTCAATGGAGAGGTTTGTGTTCATTAATTTTCCTGTAAAACATTAGAAATGAATGTTATGTTGTTTATTGTGAACCAATGAGGTAACAGTAGTAATCTTTTCAGAATGTCTACATGTATGAAGAGATTCCAGACGGTGCTCTTGAATCATGTGACACCACAGTGATCTTCAATCAAACTTCTGCACCGCATCTCACACCTCACATCCTACGAACATTTAGTGTTTCTGCCAAAGTAACCAATCAGCATTCTGTCTTAAACCATTCAGCCAATCAGGTGACAGATGCATGTTATTTGGCGTCACCTGAACTGAGCGTGGATATCATGACAGCAACTATTTACGTTACGTTTTCAAGAAAATAATTTGTTTTTTTGGTAAATAATTCCTTTCCTGTAATAGCTTTCCTGTAGCTCAGTGGTATGAGCGTTGCGTTAACAATGCAAGGCTGTGGGTTGGATCCCAGGGGATTGCACATACCTATGTATAAATGTATAGGATAATGCAATGTAAGTCGCTGTGGATAAAAGCGTCTGCCAAATGTAAATGTCAGTAATTCAAACTAAAAATTAATTCTGTACGATGTAAAGCTGTCTTTTTAAAACCCCTTTAATTGTTTTTTTTAGCAAATTTGTCCTGTAATTCACATCTAAAATGAGACTCAAATGTTCATTATTTTGTACGTGTTGGACAGACTAGTGTGTCTGGATAAGATCTGACGTGTCAGGTTTTAGCAGGTTGTATTTTTGCTATTCTATAGCTTTCCTGTGGCTCTGTGATTAGATCACACCGCTAGCAACGGCAATGTCATGGGTTTGATCCCAGTGGATTGTACATAGCTAGAAACAAATGTATATTTCAATGCAATGTAAGTCACTTTGGATAAAAGCTTCTGATAAATGTAAATGTGTTCTGATCATTAACTGATAAAGCTGTTGTCAAAGACATGTTCTCTGAAGATATCTCAGAAGAATCTGCTGCGTGCATGTGTAGAGCTGGACGTGGTTAGACAGGAAAGAGGAAGGAAATGTCTGAACTCAATACAGAAGAGAGAGAAATGTTTGTCACAGTGCCTGATGTTTTATTGACACTGTAGATACATCATGATGAACGTTCTGCTCCTGCTCTCTTTCATCAATAAAGGTGAGATTGACACTCACGTCACATCTTGTTTATCTTCTGTTATTTCAGGAACTCATGTTGATATTTCTTACGCATTATTTGTAATGTATTTCTCATAATTGTGTGAAATATATTGTGTACAGCGGTTGTAGGAGCACAAGTTCTAGTAACAGGACACAGAAGAGAGACTGTTCACATCACATGTTCTTATGAATCTGGATATGAAGCATATAAGAAGTATTTGTGTAAAGGGGAGTGTGGATTTAGGAATAAGATCATCATTGTTGAATCAGGATCTCCAGCTAAAGACAAGAGATTTTCTCTGATTGATGACAAGACAGCAAGAGTTTTCACCGTCACCATCACTGATCTGAGAACAGAAGATGAGGGCAAATACTGGTGTGGAGTGAGCACTTCATATCTATTACCTGATCAATATTCAGAGATTTTGTTGCTTGTTAAACTCGGTAAGTGCTTTAACGTAATTCCTGCACAATGGCTGATTCTTTGTATAGCAACTTCATCTATGATCCCTAACGGAGTCCTCTGTTTGGGTCTTTGTCATGTACATTGATTCTCATGAGTGAATGATGTCTTCTCTTGAGGTGATTTGTTTTCTGCTTATTGAATATAAGCTGTTTTGTGAATTCTGTTTTTTCTCTCGTCCTTTAGAAGAAGAAAAGACCACTGACATCAGATCCTTATCATTCACACCGTCCTATCTCAGCACATCTGACATGAATGTACAGTCCACCATCGAACCCACGGATCAGAGCCTCTCCACAACTAATATTTCGATCTGTCTGTCTGAATCTCACTGATCGCTGAAGAATCTGTCAATCTTTTACTGGTGTTTTACGATCGTGTCATTGATGGGCTTGAATCATGTCTGAGTTTCAGTAACTGGACAGACGGAAACATCTGTTCGTCTTGTTTCATGTATTTCAAGTTAATCATATAAAACACACAATACAGTTGCCTAAATCACAGTAAATATGAGCGTTATGTGGGAGTTTTTTAGACGATGAAAAAGACTTGATATTGCTTTAAATTACACTTGAGATATAGGCTGCAAATTTGTATTCAAGGTATACAATTTATATGTCTAATGAGTGTTCTTCCCAAAGTTTCCCAAACATCAGAGGGATTAATCACCTTTAAAACATACCAAAAGCTCCAAGACCTGCATTTGTCTTGACAGTAACAGAACAAAAGAGAAGAATGGTTAAATGCGTGAGTTGTCTGTGCACTTTGGCATTTCTTTTATGCCAAAAATCATTAGGATATTAAGTAAAGATCATATTCCATTATTGCACTCTCAGATTCCTGAGATTTAAACAGTTGTATGTCAGCCAGATATTGTCCTATTCTAACGACTCATAGATCAATAATATTATTTATTCAGCTTTCAGATTATGTAAAAATCTCAATTTCGAAAAATTGACCCATAAGACTGGTTTTGTCCAGGGTCACAAATTCATAATAATATTTTTAATTGAATGTCAAAAGTTTGAGACCACGCCCCATCTGTAATACCGCTCCTGCACACAATTTGGAGAGCCTTGCGTATAGAGTTTCAAAGCTTCCACCAGTTAAAGTTAACTGGCAATATCTCGCTTGGCACTGAACTTTGAGCTTTATTATTTTGCAGATATTGTTTGTGCTCTAACAGCTTTACTTTTATGTAATACAATTCTACAGTCTTTCTAAAGCGGCCATTACCCGTGATGCTATTTTTCCCTTTAGTTAGTGTGTAATGTTGCTGATAGAGCATAAACAATACCTGCAAAATGATAAAGCTCAAAGTTCAATGCCAAGCGAGAGATTGTCTTTAACAGAACTCGCTTTACAAGGGCTACAGAGAACGGCTGGATCAGACTACAGCCTCTACTTCCCGGGTACATGATGTCATTATTCCGAGTGCTTTTATTAACCGTCGCCCACAGGAATATGCCAATGAAAGGTGCGAGGTCTTCCTCAGGGAAGAGGAAGAGCCACTGGAGTAGTGTCCGGTTATCAGACATTGTAAACATTTGACTGAGCTTCACGTTTAATTATTTCACTTTCATCACAGTCCTACAGCTGCTAATAAGAATTCAGCTCCTTAAAGCCCGCTTGCTCTCTTCCCTCAGTCAACTTGAGCAGACATGCTCCTTACTGCTGATTGGCTACAAGTTTGTTTTGATACTGACCGTGTTCTCAGAAATCGGTTATCATCCCTTTGATGTTATATATCACCTCTGTTTATGTGATGAGTTGCAGAACTGTTGATCTGATAAAAATAGTCATGCACAGATAAATGCTGTGTGCATGTGTAGAGCTGGATGTGGTAAGATAGAAAAGAGGAAGGAAATGTCTGCGCTTAATACGGAAGAGAGAGCGAGATAAACGTTTGTCACATCATCTGATGTTTTATTGAAGCTGTAGATTCATCATGATGAACGTTCTGCTCCTGTTCTCCAGCATCATAACAGGTGAGTCTGAGACTCTGACGTCACGTGTACTGAACACTTACCAACATCTTTATATTTAACTCGATTTACACACTTCACAATCTGTTATTTCATGATCTCATGGTGATATTTCTAATGTAATGTTTTGTAAGGTATTTATCATAAAGATCCTGACTCAAATATTTTGTGTTCAGCTGTTGTAGGAGCACCAGTTCTAGTTACAGGACACAGAGGAGAGACCTTTAACATCACATGTCCTTATGAATCTGGATATGAATCAAATAAGAAGTATTTTGTAAAGGGGAGTGTGCCATTGGCTTTAGAAACATCATTGTTGAATCAGGATCTCCAGCTAAAGACAAGAGATTTTCTCTGATTGATGACACGACAGCAAGAGTTTTCACCGTCACCATCACTGATCTGAGAACAGAAGATGCGGGCAAATACTGGTGTGGAGTGAGCAATCCAGTCTGGGATAAATATTCAGAGATTATGTTGAGTTAAACTTGGTAGGTGATTTCATGTGATTCTTGCAGGGAAATAGTAAATGAATCTTGATGTATTGTATCGTGTATTACTGATCCAGATGCTAAACCAAACCAGATGAACCGGTTTTAAACTGTTACTGTACCAACAGCAGGAGTAATATTGGGAAATATTAAATTCACAATTTATCGTTATGTCTCAGTAAATCCGCGGTCACACTTGATTTTCCCTCCATTGACTTCCATTCATCCGCATGCGTTCGCTGCGTAGCAAAGTTCAAGTTTGGTGAACTCTGACCTGTGAATTTGCATCACGTGAGTGTGTGAGACCAACAGAAGATCAAAACGTCACAACATGACCTCTCGGTACCTAAATGTAAAAGATGGAGGAATCGCACCGTCCGAACAAATTTCGCATGGTCAAAGTCTAATCTGACATAAAAAAATCTTCATAAAAAGTTGTATTTTATATTATAAGAGAGTTTTAATAGTAAGATTTAACAAGGCTGTGATACAAGAAACAATCCACCATTTTGTTCACTCGTTGACCAAAATTGTCCTCACGTTCATATCAGCCATGCAACCATTGATGAGGATTTAGATGTTTCAGATCCACCGTGAATCAATCTGTTGACCACTGATGGAATCATAAAGAACCAGTTTAAGTCAATGTCATGCACTCTGGATAAGACTGACAATTAACCTTTAATGTGACTATTGTTGTGTTGGTTCTCTGGATTGTATTTTGTATGAATCAACGGGTCATTTGGATTCCAGATATAAACTACTTTGCAAATTCTATTTTGTTCTCATGTTTTTTTAGATGACAAGTCCACTGTCCCACCAACTAAACATCCTGTAGCAGTTACACAGTCTTATTTCAGCACATCAGCGTTGAATCTACAGTTCACCGGCATTAAACCCAGAGATCAGAGTCTCTCATCAACAGGTCTGTTTTTCCTTTCTATCTGTCTGCCTATATATCTAACAGTCAATGACAGAATTGTTTGGTGTGAACTTTCCCTTTTAAGTATGATTCATATTTTTCCAGTAGCATCTGTGATCTACACCAGCATTGGATTTACACTCATGCTGATTGGTTTGCTTGTGGCACTGACAGTGATGCATAAGAAGAAGAAGAAGAAAGGGAAGAAATCCCCAAGAGTTGCTCAGTCAGGACCTTCAGATCAAGGTCAGATGTAGATAAAAAAGATTTAGAGACCAAACACACATTCATACGTCATTTCCTCATGTTTAGATTCTCTTGATGTTTTGACAGTTTCCGCTGTGAATACCCTACCAGGGATGACTCAAGAGGTACGTTTATTTAAATTGTCAAAGTCTACTGTTGTCCTCCTTAAAAACGTCAGATTGAATGTCACTACTGGTGCTCATTCAATGCTAATCAGTGCTGGTTATCCTGGTCAACCTTCATGATCTCGTTGACTAAATTTGTTGACTTCCAAAGTCTTGCAGGTTAATATAGTTAAGCGAACTGGTAGACTAGTTTCACTAGTGTTTTTATTCGGATGTGTTTTAATCTGACACACAATCTCCTGCAGGATTTTCACTACCATGACCATGAATATCAGGAAATCAGAGAGCTGCAGCCCATGAACTCCAACATTACCATGTATTCCACAGTACAGGGACCAGCTGACTCCACACCAAAAGCACCAGTTGATTCAACGATCTACACAACCTTACAAACACCAGCTGTCTCAACGATCTACACAACCGCAGAATCACCAGTTGACTCAACGATCTACACAAAAGCAGAAACACCTGCTGACTCAACGATCTACTCAACCGCAGAAACACCAGATGATTCAACGATCTACACAATCGCACTTTTCTAAACTTCACTAAACTCTGGAAACTTGCAGCACTTCTTGATACTTCTGATGAGATTTTAGCGGCATCTAGCGGTGAGGCTGTGAATTGCAACCAACAGCTCACTTCACCCCTCCATGACACATGACTAAGATGTCTTCAGATGTCGTTGCAACGTTTTTACGAAACACGTTCTGTAGAGCAGTTTGTCTGTTTAGGGCCACTGTAGAAACAACATGATGAATTCAATTTGAGGGGACCTGCGGTGTATGGAGATAGAAATAGCTCATTCTAAGGTAATAAAAACATCATCTTTATGCTTCATTAAGTAAGGTCTTTATACACCTCTGAACACAAAGTTATGTATATAAGATTGCATTTCTGTCAATAGATCCTCCTTATTATCACACACAGCACCTTTAAGGTTGTGATCAGCTTGAACTATTGGAAAGAACTGAAGTGTCAGTTTTCAAGCTATTGCAATATTTTTTATTATTTGTTTTAATAGACACAGGGGCGGACTGACCATTAGGACATTCTGTCAAAGTCCAGAACGGCCGTCCCACCGACGGCCTATGGCCGCGACCAGTGGCGGACTTGCAGACTTTATTATAAACGCAAATGCACGCGACACGAAGACATTAGCGAGTCGGACACGTATGCATGTAAGGCAGGGCTAGTGAACTGGCAGCCTGTCAATCATCTTTACCTGGCCCTCCTTAACGTTTCAAATAAGTGGAGAGACTTTAAGAACGGTGTGCTTTAAAGCAACAATACTGGGTTTTTAGGAGGATCTATTAATAGAAATGCACTATATTATACAAAACTATTTCTTCAGAGGTGTATAAAGACCTTACGTAATGAACCGTTATGTTTCTAATACCTTAGAAAAAGATGTTTATATCTACACACAGAGCGGCCCTACATGGGGCATATGTGACCCGCGGATTAAATGTACATTTATTCATCATTGAGTAAGAGAGTAAAACGCGCTCTCTCTACAGTTTTAGCGTAAACAATGACGCTCAAAACTGCTCCGTCACAAGGCTAATATTACAACAAAAACAACAACACATCATGGTTCTAACAAACAGAAAAAAAACAATGTTACTCATGTAGCAGGTGTACATTTAAAAGTAGTATTTTGTGATTCCACTTCCCATGACCATATATGGAATTCCTGTGAGTATCTGGCATCCATGCGGATATGGGGAGTTAGCACACAGTCTGCATGTGATCTTTTGTTTGCTGCACAAGTCTTCCATTTGCCTGTTTATGTGTTATCCAGATTCAATAAACGGGGACGTGATGACAAAGATTTTCGAGTTTCGAGCAGGTCCTAGCTGCTGTCTGACTTTTATCCTTCTTTTTATACTTTATACTTTTTATTTTATTTAATAAATAAGACATCGCTCTTTCTACAGTCTTTCTAATGCCCGTATGATCTCTTCCCTGATAATAGCGTTCAGTTTCTTGCACAGATCTATTGACTCGCTTTATAAAACGCTAATTTAACGTCACGAGGGGCAGGGATTACTTTTGTGTTGAATGTATTGGTTTTTTTTACTTTTATTGATTTAACTTAAATTAATACAACCAAGGGGCACGGTGGCTTAGTGGTTAGCACGTTCGCCTCACACCTCCAGGGTTGGGGGTTCGATTCCCGCTTCCGACTTGTGTGTGTGGAGTTGCATGTTCTCCCGTGCCTCGGGGTTTCCTCCGGGTACTCCGGTTTCCTCCCTGGTCCAAAGACATGGTAGGTGATTGGCATCTCTGGAAAAATTGTCCGTAGGGTGTGAGTGCGTGAGTGAATGAGTGAGTGTGTGTGCCCTGCGATGGGTTGGCACTCCATCCAGGGTGTATCCTGCCTTGATGCCCGATGACTCCTGAGATAGGCGCAGGCTCCCCGTGACCCGAGGTAGTTCGGACAAGCGGTAGAAAATGGATGGATGGATGGATGGATAATACAACCAAATATCTTCATAAATATCTCCTTGAAAAAACAATGCCGCCCACATCTTGGATGTACTGGAGGACTGTGGGTGAGTAAATTAGTAGCAATTTTGGGGTAATTAACGCATTAAGTAATATAAAATCAATATAAAAAGACAATTTCCCTTTTAATTTAATATTATGAAAGGCACAAATACTGGATGCAATATTTGTGTGCATGTTTCAATATATGGCTGATAAGTAACAGCACCAAAAACAATATAAAAGGAACAAAACGCAATAAATAACAGACATGGGCCTACAAAATAACCGAAGAAATGAGGATATTGTAAAAAACTGGCCCGCATCCTATTTATACTTTTGGTATCTGAGCCTTAAAGAAAAGTAGTTGAAGACCTCTGATGTAACGCAATTCACATGTTACGTTACACACAACCACCCCCTGTCGACAGTGGGCTGAAACCCAGGGCCGAATTTGCTTCCCAGTCCACCCATGAATAGACATGTGTTGCATTTAACACATTTTTGTTTATATCAGGCAGCTCAAACATCAAACAGGACAGCTTAGATGAGACAGGACACAGAAAGTAGAAAGTAGAATCGACTGACGTTCATAGAGACCAACATCACAGCCTTTAAAGGACAGGAACAAAGAGTAAAGTTTGATTAAAGAGTACAGATAAGAGCTTTAGTGAGTCTGATCTGAGACCAGCTTTAAAATCCCTGGGATCTTATACTGGTCGAGAATCTGTTTGATCATCTTGTGACAATGAAAACAGCACACATGATCACATGCGGAAGATCACAGTAACACATGCATGAGACATGTGAAGTTTAGCAGATGACTTTTCAGTATATTCGATTTTAGATCTGAAAAGCATCATCGACAACGAGAAGATCCAGAATCTGTGTGTCATCTGTAAGATGAAGTGATTTTCATATATTTAATTCTCAGCAAATTCGAACTGTTTTCTTTGGAGTCTTTGTTGTTCTGTACATTGCGGTTGTGCTTTTTATTCTTGGCGTTGGTCATTTTTGCAGAAGTAGGTGTGAAGACGTCATTCGTTTGCATGTTGGTAGAACCGTGGCCTGAGAAAGGGAAGTGTTAATGTTTGCAGACTTATATGATTGTGAATCACTTCACTGAGAAACGTATCATCTGATATAAAACAACCTACAGCCTGTTTATAAGAATGTTGTTAAAAATAAAAACGTGATCATTCGCCGGTTGCTTGTCATGTTTTTTCAGTAAAGTTTGTTCTAAAGTCTATTTTAAAGGGATACTTCATCCAAAAATTAAAATTCTGTCATCATTTACTCACCTTCGAGTTGCTCCAAATCTTTATAAATGTCTTTGTTCTGATGAACACATAGAAAGATATTTGTAAGAATGCTTATAACCAGACAGATTATGCCCCCCATTGACTACCATAGTAGGAACTCACCAGTGACGAATACAGAAGTGGATAATAATGAAAAATCAAGTGGGCGTGAGGTGGTCCATCACAGCAGCTGTACCAGGAAACATTGAGACACACGGACACTCCTGAAGACGCTTGTGACACATAAAGAAGCACTGAATGTACAGATCCCAGAGAAGATGACTGAATTCGACAGAAGAATGAAGATGATGTGGACTTTCACACTGCTGATGACTCCTGGTAAGAATCTGTTCATGTTCTCTGATGTCAGAAGAACAAACGTCTTTAACTTCAGCTCATATACTGACATTATCTTCAGAGATGAATCATGAATCTTCAACTCTTTGTTCTGTCAGGAGCTCTGAGCTTCAGTGTGACGGGATATACAGGAGGAGCAGTCACCATCACATGTCAATATGACAGAAAATACTCAACAAATGCAAAATATTTTTGTAGAGGTCAAAAGCCTGTTATACCAACGCCTGGTTGGTGTTCTGATGTCATCAAGACTGATGTTAAAGATGAATGGGATAAGAGTGGAAGATTCTCTCTGTATGACAACACAACAGCATCAGTCTTCAATGTCACCATCACTGATCTGAATGAACAGGATTCAGACACATACTATTGTGCAGTTGATAAAGCTGGAAGGAAAGATGTCTACACTCAAGTGAAGCTGAATGTTAGGAAAGGTGAGTTACTCTGATGCTCTTAAACTCATGAAAACATCATCATATTCTACAATGACTGTAATGAATAATTCACAAATAAAGATGCCGCATTTATTCTGACCCCAATAATGAACAACTGACTGAACATGATCTTAAATATATTGTTTAAGGTTTTGTTTTATCTCACTCGTAGGTTACCTGTAAACTTCTGCTAAGCAAATTAAAGTGCATTATGACAAGAAAACCTATTGCAGAAACAACAACGCAAACACTTGAAATAATTGTCACAGAGTTGCAGTGTAACCGTGAAAAGTATTTTAAGCACAAGACTTCAGCTTCCTGTACACACATGTATTTTTGGACCTATTCTTGTATCTTCAGAGAAGCGGTGTGGATGTCAGACACATTGTGGTTGGTGCAACTGGTTACATAAATATCATCATACAAAAGTTTGTGTCAAGGTTTATTAACCCCGAGCAATATTCAAAGTTATTACTAAAATCTCAGTTTCAGAAATGTCATGGTCCTCAAAGTGTCACATTTAATGTTTTAGACCTTTGAAAAATAAACTTTATTTAGTTTCCACGCTGATAAAGATCAGATCCAGATTTCTGATGATTCATTTGTGTTTTCAGACTCGTCTCTGATCATCATCATCGTTATTGTGTGTGTGGTTGTGATTCTGATCTTCACTGGACTTCTGTTATTCATTCTGCTTTACTGCAGGAGACGTTCAGCTCGAGGTTAAAACTTACACTTTGTTTAATTTTGATCCTTTTAAAACATGATCACAGTAATGTTAAAAAAATACAGTTGTTATTTAATAAGAAGAATGTTTGTGGGTGATGGAAAACATTTTGTTAAAACAGGTGATGCACTGAAACAGAGTCACAATGACATGTTCACATCTTGACCACAGACGGCAATGTTAATTTAATTGTTTTGTGTTTTAAACAGATGCTGATTCAGACTGTAGAATGTCTCGCTCAGGACCAGGAATCTATGAATCGGTGTGTAAAGTAAATCTGATTGGATGATTGTTGAGCTGAATGACCTCTAGAGCTGCGTATCATTTCTCTCTCTCTCCTCAGGTTACTCAAACCGCTTATGATTATGATGAGATTTTTAAAAGATCAGACAAAGATCTGACTCATTCAGCAACCATCACGGACTTCAATACTGCACCACTGCCCACAATCCCCCCTTCTAATGCGGTTTATGAAACTCCTCAATTACCCACAATCCCCTGTGATGCTTCTAATGCTGTTTATGAAACTCCTCAATTACCCACAATCCCCTGTGAAATGCTGTTTATGATACTCCTCAATTACCCACAATTCCCTTTGATGCTGCTTATGCTGTTTATGAATCTCTTTTAGTAATTCCAGTAAACAATGTGACTTAAAAATGTAGTCATTGTTCTTATGCTGTCCTTGGTGTTGAATTTCTGCTCTCACATTCACTTCACTGCAGTCACCACTAGAGGACACCACTGAGCTTCAACCTTGTGTCCTTGTTTTTGGCTAAACATTCAATGACTAGAATTTGAGAGACATTGTCTTTTAAAAAGTACTGATCATGATTAAAATTTGCATTTGTCTTGAAGTTAGTTTGATATTACAACTGAATGCAAACATCCAAGAATTATAATGATCTTGCATTAAAATATGGCGTATCAGAACAGTATGGAAACTGCTGCTGTTTGCGCCTGTGTCCACCAGAGGTCAGTATCCTATTAACACTATCTAGTAGTTATTGAATTATAGTAGTTCAAATATTTTGGGGTGGTTTCCCGGACTGGGTTTAAGCCAAGTCCCAGACTAACTGTGGTGTCTTGATTTAAAAAAAACTTGCTCTGACATTTCTTAAAATATATCAGTGGGATTGTTTTGTCACAAGATGCACTTCAGTAAAGTTTTTGTTTTTAAAAATGATTTAAATATTCTAATTTAAATAAGGCCTAGTCCCGGTTTAATGTAATCCCTGTCCTGAAAACCGCCCTTTAAGATAATATTCACAGAGTTGAATACATCACAAGATAGTTTGTACATTTAAAGACCCACAGGTAAAACAAATGCAAACCACTGACATATAAAGCAAATCATCCACGTGGAAGGCCTGAACTGAAAATGTCAAATCATTCAGGAGGGTCTGTTTGTGTCCAGGGCTGAATAAAGCAATAATCTGCACGTGTCTGTGTGTACAAATGAAGCACAGGTCAAGTCAAGTTTCACTTTCTCTCTTGTTCTTACAGATACAGAGGAAGAGGCTTTGTTCTGTCAAGAGTTCTGAAGGGAGTAAACGTAAGGACAGGAAACTGCTTGTGGTTGTGAGAAGTTCACAGTTGATTTTCACACACATCGGCCCTCGATGTCACAAGCACATCAGCGTTTGACCTTCACCACGAGAGACAAACAGCATTATTGTATGAAGTATGCCACGAGTATATCTGACCGAGAGCTCACAGTGACACAGGCATGAATCTCTCACTGACACTTTCTGTGTTTCTGATGTTGGGTAAGTCCATCTTTCCTCGTTCTTTCAGTGGAATATTATGGTCAAGTAATAAAGGAGTATAGTATAATGAGTCTATTCAAGTCAACACCAGTGTGGTTGTGTTGTGTTGTGTAGTTGCAGTGGACGGTTCGCTGTGTGTGGACATTACAGTGACTGGAAATGAAGGAGCTGAAGTTCATATCAAGTGTCCGTATTCACAAGGATATGAAGATTGTGGCAAGTATTTCTACAAAGGCATTTTCAAAGACCAGGTCAATATACTGTCCAGCGTAGAGAAGACCGTCAGCGGCAGATTCTCAATGCAGGAGGACAAGAAAACCAGAACATTCACAGTGACCATCAGAAACTTGATCATGACAGATGATGGACCATACAGTTGTGACGCTTGGTGTTGGATTAGTCGAGACTATACAAATGTTCTTCTAAAAGTGAATAGAGGTGTGTGATGCTTCATTTTACTCAACAATGTGGTTCATCAACTACTTACACAGTAAAAGTTTCTCATCTGTGTCCTCTCTGTTTACCAGCTCCAGTGACCTCTTTTACCTCCAAACCAGCTTATCGCTTTATATCTAACCCCAGAAAACAAACCCCGTCACCATCTCCATCTATAGACACCACCACTGACTGCACATCCACAGGTACAGATATTTAGACAGATTAATGATAACTTTATTCCAAACATTAACTCTGATCATTCTTTCGTCTATTCTATATTTATTCACTTACTGTAAGAGTGATGAATTTGAGACTGAATATTATTTCGCTCTTTCTAAATAAAGAAAATGTAACCTAATAAAATGTGATTCTTAATTGATATCAATATAAAGAAGTATAAATATTTATGTTAAAATACTACAGGTTAATCTTTGTAATAAAGTGTAAAAATAATAAATACACATTATTGTTTTTCTGCTGGGTGTGTATTGTGTGTTGCTATAGCATGTTCATATATCTCTCTGTTTTCTTTTGCTGGCATAATAACAGGAAGTACTGCAGGCCCGCTCTCTCAGGATGACTCTGGTGAGCACACAAACTGCATTACCCACAATGCAACAGTCATCTTTTTGATCACATGAGTTAGAAAATGGTGGAAGGGAGTTTAATTGACTTTTGCACTGTGTTTCTATCTCCTCTTTAGCTGACATGCTTTGATATTTTACATTTATAAACATGCAAACGATACAGAAATATTTGCTGTTTTTAAATGTTTGCTTTGAATGTTTGCGGGAAACTTTTGTTCTACTGTACATGCACTTGACAGAATCAAAGTGAGTCACACACCCCATTTAATCCGAAACCGCGGGTTCACGCACATAAATCAACAAAAATCCTCCGGGAAGTCTCTTTCATGCTGAAGTTTTTGAGGTTATTTACTGTTTCAGACTCTCTTTCTGTTGCTGTCGGTCTGGTCGTGTTTCTGCTGGTTCTGTGTTTTGGATCGTTTCTACTACTTAAACTTTGGAGAAAAAAATGTAGAACAGTAACAATGCGATCGGGTTTTTGTAAGTTTAATCTTTTTGTTTCTTTTAAAATATATATTTTTATATAGCGCTTTTCACAATCTGCATTGTTCCAATAGTATGACTCTTTCTCTTTATTCCTCTTTAGCTCTGTATCAGCAAAATGATCGGCAGAATAGAGAGGTTGGTGTTCAGAACGTTTCCTGTAAAATGTCAGAAGTAAATTTTGTATTGTTAATTGTGAACCAATGAGATATCAGTGTTTTTTTTTTCAGAATACCTGCAATTATAAAGAGATTCCACAAGGTGATTTTGAATCATGTTATATCACAACAGTGATCTTCAAACAAACGTCTGAATCACATCTCACTGACATCTTACAAACCTTTTAGTGTTTTTGTCACAGTAACCACTGATCAACAGTCTGATTCCAGTTTTTCTCGATTGCTAACACACAATTCATGAAACAATTTACCATTTTCTGACAACTATAAACCCATTCAGAACAATACACCAACTTGTAAAAACCCCACACAAAAAACAGCCTCATTCTGCAAAGGTTTAACCATGTTCTCATTCAGAAACACAACAAACAATATAATTGACTGATGTGTCAAGATGTTAACTCAAATAGCACAGATTTATCCATCAGTAAACATTCAGTGGCAAAACCAATCAGAATCTCAGGATAATGTCCATAGGTACACAGGTATTGTGCATCCTAGAATCATCCACTGGGCTTTATACTACTTACTGTAAACAAAGTATAATCACAGTACGAACTTTATATGAAAGAAATTATAATGTACGTGTACACCCTCAAATTTATTTGAGTGTTCATTGTTCTTTACATTGCCGTGTGCTTGGTATTGGTCATTTTTGAAGAAGAAGTTGTGTTGTCCTCATGGCTCATTCCTTTGTATGTTGGGTAGAGAACCGTGGCCTGAGAAAGGGAAGTGTAAATGTTTTCTGACTTATATGATTGTGAATCACTTCACTGAGAAATGTATCATCTGATATAAAACAACCTACACATGTAAATAAGAATGTTGTAACCAGTTTTAAAAATAAAAAAGTGATTGTTTGCTGGTTGCTTGTCATGTTTCTTCTGTAAAGTTTGGTATAAACTTTGTTTATACGCTATCCGTATTTATTACGTTAACCCTTTGTCACTCACCTGCAGTGTTGGGCAGTAGTTTGAAATCTGGATGCCTGCCTGTCGCACCCGTGACGTCATCGAACTGAAACCTGTAGGCGCCTGCGCGGAAAGTACTACCAAAGCCACTCGATGGAAAGCCTGCCACCTTAAGATAAAAACTCGTAACGGACAATGCTATCGCCAAGGCTTCAGCGGATCGGGCGGGATGCAGGCAAGGAGAACACGCAAGGAGAACACGCATGAACACGAGGACTGCAAACACAATGACCGAGAACAGGACAATGAAACACAAGGACTATATAAAGGGGAGCAAATCAAGAGGGAACAGGTGCGTTGCTAATTAACAAGCAATAACGAGACACAAGGGCGGGAACAGAGACGAGACCAGAGAGAGAGTCGGGAAGGCAATCAGTGCCAAATTGCCTCTCTCCACATAAAACAGCAGATCCTGCCATGATTCTGTCACAACACCAAAAAAGACGTGACCTGATGAGGCAGAATCATGACAATTTAGTTTGCTGCAAGATAGAGTATGCAGTTCCCGATAAAGTTTAGTCCTCATGAGAAGGTTAGAGGTTATTTAGTTTTTTAGGGGTGGGAGTAGTAATGTAACTTGTAATGTAACTAGCAGTGTTACTAATTACTTTTGAAATAAAGTAATCAGACCAGTAACTTATTTACTTTTAAAAGCAGTAATCAGTAATTTAATTACATTTCCAGAGTAACTTGGCCAACACTGCTCACCAGTGACAAATGCAGAAGCGGATAATAAAGGAAAATCAAGTGGGCGTGAGGTGGTCCATCACAGCACCTTTTCCAGGACAAATTGTAACACACTGACACACCTAAAGAAGCTTTTGAGAGAGATAAAGAAGAACTGAATGTACAGATCCCAGAGAAGATGACTGAATACGAGAGAAGAATGAAGATGATGTGGACTTTCACACTGCTGATGACTCCTGGTAAGAATCTGTCCATGTTCTCTGATGTCAGAAGAACAAACGTCTTTAACTTCAGCTCATATACTGACATTATCTTCAGAGATGAATCATGAATCTTCAACTCTTTGTTCTGTCAGGAGCTCTGAGCTTCAGTGTGACGGGATATACAGGAGGAGCAGTCACCATCACATGTCAATATGACAGAGGATATATAATGTGTGGGTCACAATGACCAAATACTAACATCTTGGTGTCTTGTGAATGTGAGATTTAATGTGTTAAACAGATGCTGATTCAGACTGTAGAATGTCTCGCTCAGGACCAGGAATCTATGATTCGGTGTGTAAAGTAAATCTGATTGGATGATTGTTGAGCTGAATGACCTCTAGAGCTGCGTATCATTTCTCTCTCTCTCCTCAGGTTACTCAAACCGCTTATGATTATGATGAGATTTTTAAAAGATCAGACAAAGATCTGACTCATTCAGCAACCATCACGGACTTCAATACTGCACCACTGCCCACAATCCCCCCTTCTAATGCGGTTTATGAAACTCCTCAATTACCCACAATCCCCTGTGATGCTTCTAATGCTGTTTATGATACTCCTCAATTACCCACAATTCCCTTTGATGCTGCTTATGCTGTTTATGATACTTCTCAATTACCCACAATTCCCTTTGATGCTGCTTATGCTGTTTATGAAACTCTTTTAGTAATTCCAATAAACAATATGACTTAAAAATATAGTCATTTCTCACATCATAAAGAATCTCTTTGGTCTCCTCTAGTCACGTGTTTGTGTTCTTATGCTGTCCTTGGTGTTGAATTTCTGCTCTCACATTCACTTCACTGCAGTCACCACTAGAGGACACCACTTAGCTTCAACCTTGTGTCCTTGTTTTTGGCTAAAACATTCAATGACTAGAATTTTGAGTGACATTGTCTTTTAAAAAGTACTGATCATGATTAAAAATTTGCATTTGTCTTGAAGTTAGTTTGATATTACAACTGAATGCAAACATCCAAGAATTATAATGATCTTGCATTAAAATATGGCGTATCAGAACAGTATGGAAACTGCTGCTGTTTGCGCCTGTGTCCACCAGAGGTCAGTATCCTATTAACACTATCTAGTAGTTATTGAATTATAGTAGTTCAAATATTTTGGGGTGGTTTCCCGGACTGGGTTTAAGCCAAGTCCCAGACTAACTGTGGTGTCTTGATTTAAAAAAAACTTGCTCTGACATTTCTTAAAATATATCAGTGGGATTGTTTTGTCACAAGATGCACTTCAGTAAAGTTTTTGTTTTTAAAAATGATTTAAATATTCTAATTTAAATAAGGCCTAGTCCCGGTTTAATGTAATCCCTGTCCTGAAAACCGCCCTTTAAGATAATATTCACAGAGTTGAATACATCACAAGATAGTTTGTACATTTAAAGACCCACAGTAAAAAACAAATGCAAACCACTGACATATAAAGCAAATCATCCACGTGGAAGGCCTGAACTGAAAATGTCAAATCATTCAGGAGGGTCTGTTTGTGTCCAGGGCTGAATAAAGCAATAATCTGCACGTGTCTGTGTGTACAAATGAAGCACAGGTCAAGTCAAGTCTCACTTCTCTCTTGTTCTTACAGATACAGAGGAAGAGGCTTTGTTCTGTCAAGAGTTCTGAGGGGAGTAAACGTAAGGACAGGAAACTGCTTGTGGTTGTGAGAAGTTCACAGTTGATTTTCACACACATCGGCCCTCGACGTCACAAGCACATCAGCGTTTGACCTTCACCACGAGAGACAAACAGCATTATTGTATGAAGTATGCCACGAGTATATCTGACCGAGAGCTCACAGTGACACAGGCATGAATCTCTCACTGACACTTTCTGTGTTTCTGATGTTGGGTAAGTCCATCTTTCCTCGTTCTTTCAGTGGAATATTATGGTCAAGTAATAAAGGAGTATATTATAATGAGTCTATTCAAGTCAACACCAGTGTGGTTGTGTTGTGTTGTGTAGTTGCAGTGGACGGTTCGCTGTGTGTGGACATTACAGTGACTGGAAATGAAGGAGCTGAAGTTCATATCAAGTGTCTGTATTCACAAGGATATGAAGATTGTGGCAAGTATTTCTACAAAGGCATTTTGAAAGACCAGGTCAATATACTGTCCAGCGTAGAGAAGACCGTCAGCGGCAGATTCTCAATGCAGGAGGACAAGAAAACCAGAACATTCACAGTGACCATCAGAAACTTGATCATGACAGATGATGGACCATACGGCTGTGAAGCTTGGTGTCGGATTAGTCGAGACTATACAAATGTTATTCTAAAAGTGAATAGAGGTGTGTGATGCTTCATTTTACTCAACAATGTGGTTCATCAACTACTTACACAGTAAAAGTTTCTCATCTGTGTCCTCTCTGTTTACCAGCTCCAGTGACCTCTTTTCCCTCAAAACCAGCTTATCGCCTCATTTCTACCCCCAGAAAACAAACCCCGTCACCATCTCCATCTATAGACACCACCACTGACTGCACATCCACAGGTACAGATATTTAGACAGATTAATGATAACTTTATTCCAAACATTAACTCTGATCATTCTTTCGTCTATTCTATATTTATTCACTTACTGTAAGAGTGATGAATTTGAGACTGAATATTATTTCGCTCTTTCTAAATAAAGAAAATGTAACCTAATAAAATGTGATTCTTAATTGATATCAATATAAAGAAGTATAAATATTTATGTTAAAATACTACAGGTTAATCTTTGTAATAAAGTGTAAAAATAATAAATACACATTATTGTTTTTCTGCTGGGTGTGTATTGTGTGTTGCTATAGCATGTTCATATATCTCTCTGTTTTCTTTTGCTGGCATAATAACAGGAAGTACTGCAGGCCCGCTCTCTCAGATGAACTCTGGTGAGCACACAAACTGCATTACCCACAATGCAACAGTCATCTTTTTGATCACATGAGTTAGAAAATGGTGGAAGGGAGTTTAATTGACTTTTGCACTGTGTTTCTATCTCCTCTTTAGTTGACATGCTTTGATATTTTACATTTATAAACATGCAAACGATACAGAAATATTTGCTGTTTTTAAATGTTTGCTTTGAATGTTTGCGGGAAACTTTTGTTCTACTGTACATGCACTTGACAGAATCAAAGTGAGTCACACACCCCATTTAATCCGAAACCGCGGGTTCACGCACATAAATCAACAAAAATCCTCCGGGAAGTCTCTTTCATGCTGAAGTTTTTGAGGTTATTTACTGTTTCAGACTCTCTTTCTGTTGCTGTCGGTCTGGTCGTGTTTCTGCTGGTTCTGTGTTTTGGATCGTTTCTACTACTTAAACTTTGGAGAAAAAAATGTAGAACAGTAACAATGCGATCGGGTTTTTGTAAGTTTAATCTTTTTGTTTCTTTTAAAATATATATTTTTATATAGCGCTTTTCACAATCTGCATTGTTCCAATAGTATGACTCTTTCTCTTTATTCCTCTTTAGCTCTGTATCAGCAAAATGATCGGCAGAATAGAGAGGTTGGTGTTCAGAACGTTTCCTGTAAAATGTCAGAAGTAAATTTTGTATTGTTAATTGTGAACCAATGAGATATCAGTGTTTTTTTTTTCAGAATACCTGCAATTATAAAGAGATTCCACAAGGTGATTTTGAATCATGTTATATCACAACAGTGATCTTCAAACAAACGTCTGAATCACATCTCACTGACATCTTACAAACCTTTTAGTGTTTTTGTCACAGTAACCACTGATCAACAGTCTGATTCCAGTTTTTCTCGATTGCTAACACACAATTCATGAAACAATTTACCATTTTCTGACAACTATAAACCCATTCTCAGAACAATACACCAACTTGTAAAAACCCCACACAAAAACAGCCTCATTCTGCAAAGGTTTAACCATGTTCTCATTCAGAAAACACAAACACACAATATAATTGACTGATGTGTCAAGATGTTAACTCAAATAGCACAGATTTATCCATCAGTAAACATTCAGTGGCAAAACCAATCAGAATCTCAGGATAATGTCCATAGGTACACAGGTATTGTGCATCCTAGAATCATCCACTGGGCTTTATACTACTTACTGTAAACAAAGTATAATCACAGTACGAACTTTATATGAAAGAAATTATAATGTACGTGTACACCCTCAAATTTATTTGAGTGTTCATTGTTCTTTACATTGCCGTGTGCTTGGTATTGGTCATTTTTGAAGAAGAAGTTGTGTTGTCCTCATGGCTCATTCCTTTGTATGTTGGGTAGAGAACCGTGGCCTGAGAAAGGGAAGTGTAAATGTTTTCTGACTTATATGATTGTGAATCACTTCACTGAGAAATGTATCATCTGATATAAAACAACCTACACATGTAAATAAGAATGTTGTAACCAGTTTTAAAAATAAAAAAGTGATTGTTTGCTGGTTGCTTGTCATGTTTCTTCTGTAAAGTTTGGTATAAACTTTGTTTATACGCTATCCGTATTTATTACGTTAACCCTTTGTCACTCACCTGCAGTGTTGGGCAGTAGTTTGAAATCTGGATGCCTGCCTGTCGCACCCGTGACGTCATCGAACTGAAACCTGTAGGCGCCTGCGCGGAAAGTACTACCAAAGCCACTCGATGGAAAGCCTGCCACCTTAAGATAAAAACTCGTAACGGACAATGCTATCGCCAAGGCTTCAGCGGATCGGGCGGGATGCAGGCAAGGAGAACACGCAAGGAGAACACGCATGAACACGAGGACTGCAAACACAATGACCGAGAACAGGACAATGAAACACAAGGACTATATAAAGGGGAGCTAATCAAGAGGGAACAGGTGCGTTGCTAATTAACAAGCAATAACGAGACACAAGGGCGGGAACAGAGACGAGACCAGAGAGAGAGTCGGGAAGGCAATCAGTGCCAAATTGCCTCCCTCCACATAAAACAGCAGATCCTGCCATGATTCTGCCACAACACCAAAAAAGACGTGACCTGATGAGGCAGAATCATGACAATTTAGTTTGCTGCAAGATAGAGTATGCAGTTCCCGATAAAGTTTTAGTCCTCATGAGAAGGTTAAAGAGGTTATTTAGTTTTTTAGGGGTGGGAGTAGTAATGTAACTTGTAATGTAACTAGCAGTGTTACTAATTACTTTTGAAATAAAGTAATCAGACCAGTAACTTATTTACTTTTAAAAGCAGTAATCAGTAATTTAATTACATTTCCAGAGTAACTTGGCCAACACTGCTCACCAGTGACAAATGCAGAAGCGGATAATAAAGGAAAATCAAGTGGGCGTGAGGTGGTCCATCACAGCACCTTTTCCAGGACAAATTGTAACACACTGACACACCTAAAGAAGCTTTTGAGAGAGATAAAGAAGAACTGAATGTACAGATCCCAGAGAAGATGACTGAATACGACAGAAGAATGAAGATGATGTTGACTTTCACACTGCTGATGACTCCTGGTAAGAATCTGTCCATGTTCTCTGATGTCAGAAGAACAAACGTCTTTAACTTCAGCTCATATACTGACATTATCTTCAGAGATGAATCATGAATCTTCAACTCTTTGTTCTGTCAGGAGCTCTGAGCTTCAGTGTGACGGGATATACAGGAGGAGCAGTCACCATCACATGTCAATATGACAGAGGATATATAATGTGTGGGTCACAATGACCAAATACTAACATCTTGGTGTCTTGTGAATGTGAGATTTAATGTGTTAAACAGATGCTGATTCAGACTGTAGAATGTCTCGCTCAGGACCAGGAATCTATGATTCGGTGTGTAAAGTAAATCTGATTGGATGATTGTTGAGCTGAATGACCTCTAGAGCTGCGTATCATTTCTCTCTCTCTCCTCAGGTTACTCAAACCGCTTATGATTATGATGAGATTTTTAAAAGATCAGACAAAGATCTGACTCATTCAGCAACCATCACGGACTTCAATACTGCACCACTGCCCACAATCCCCCCTTCTAATGCGGTTTATGAAACCTCAATTACTCAAACTCCTCAATTACCCACATTCCCTTGATGCTGCTTATGCTGTTTATGATACTTCTCAATTACCCACAATTCCCTTTGATGCTGCTTATGCTGTTTATGAAACTCTTTTAGTAATTCCAGTAAACAATATGACTTAAAAATATAGTCATTTCTCACATCATAAAGAATCTCTTTGGTCTCCTCTAGTCACGTGTTTGTGTTCTTATGCTGTCCTTGGTGTTGAATTTCTGCTCTCACATTCACTTCACTGCAGTCACCACTAGAGGACACCACTTAGCTTCAACCTTGTGTCCTTGTTTTTGGCTAAACATTCAATGACTAGAATTTTGAGTGACATTGTCTTTTAAAAAGTACTGATCATGATTAAAAATTTGCATTTGTCTTGAAGTTAGTTTGATATTACAACTGAATGCAAACATCCAAGAATTATAATGATCTTGCATTAAAATATGGCGTATCAGAACAGTATGGAAACTGCTGCTGTTTGCGCCTGTGTCCACCAGAGGTCAGTATCCTATTAACACTATCTAGTAGTTATTGAATTATAGTAGTTCAAATATTTTGGGGTGGTTTCCCGGACTGGGTTTAAGCCAAGTCCCAGACTAACTGTGGTGTCTTGATTTAAAAAAAACTTGCTCTGACATTTCTTAAAATATATCAGTGGGATTGTTTTGTCACAAGATGCACTTCAGTAAAGTTTTTGTTTTTAAAAATGATTTAAATATTCTAATTTAAATAAGGCCTAGTCCCGGTTTAATGTAATCCCTGTCCTGAAAACCGCCCTTTAAGATAATATTCACAGAGTTCAATACATCACAAGATAGTTTGTACATTTAAAGACCCACAGGTAAAACAAATGCAAACCACTGACATATAAAGCAAATCATCCACGTGGAAGGCCTGAACTGAAAATGTCAAATCATTCAGGAGGGTCTGTTTGTGTCCAGGGCCGAATAAAGCAATAATCTGCACGTGTCTGTGTGTACAAATGAAGCACAGGTCAAGTCAAGTCTCACTTCTCTCTTGTTCTTACAGATACAGAGGAAGAGGCTTTGTTCTGTCAAGAGTTCTGAAGGGAGTAAACGTAAGGACAGGAAACTGCTTGTGGTTGTGAGAAGTTCACAGTTGATTTTCACACACATCTGCCCTCGACGTCACAAGCACATCAGCGTTTGACCTTCACCACGAGAGACAAACAGCATTATTGTATGAAGTATGCCCCGAGTATATCTGACCGAGAGCTCACAGTGACACAGGCATGAATCTCTCACTGACACTTTCTGTGTTTCTGATGTTGGGTAAGTCCATCTTTCCTCGTTCTTTCAGTGGAATATTATGGTCAAGTAATAAAGGAGTATAGTATAATGAGTCTATTCAAGTCAACACCAGTGTGGTTGTGTTGTGTTGTGTAGTTGCAGTGGACGGTTCGCTGTGTGTGGACATTACAGTGACTGGAAATGAAGGAGCTGAAGTTCATATCAAGTGTCCGTATTCACAAGGATATGAAGATTGTGGCAAGTATTTCTACAAAGGCATTTTCAAAGACCAGGTCAATATACTGTCCAGCGTAGAGAAGACCGTCAGCGGCAGATTCTCAATGCAGGAGGACAAGAAAACCAGAACATTCACAGTGACCATCAGAAACTTGATCATGACAGATGATGGACCATACGGCTGTGAAGCTTGGTGTCGGATTAGTCGAGACTATACAAATGTTATTCTAAAAGTGAATAGAGGTGTGTGATGCTTCATTTTACTCAACAATGTGGTTCATCAACTACTTACACAGTAAAAGTTTCTCATCTGTGTCCTCTCTGTTTACCAGCTCCAGTGACCTCTTTTCCCTCAAAACCAGCTTATCGCCTCATTTCTACCCCCAGAAAACAAACCCCGTCACCATCTCCATCTATAGACACCACCACTGACTGCACAGGTACAGAACACATCATTTCTATATGTTAATGTGAAGGCTCTGTGTTGTTCATATATGTAGACAGTGTAATGATAACTTTATTCAAAAGATGAATAGTCGGTATATAAGTCATGTTTTTTCCACTTGTATTCCTCTAGTGTCCGTGTATTCACATACTATTAGATTGATAAACTAGCATAAGAAAAAGTAGTTATAAATGAACCTAATAAACTTTGTTTGGTGATATTATCTCAGTATAGTGAAAATAAGAAATACTATAGACTTATTTATGTTTTCAAGTATTAAAACAAACATTAATACACACATAGCTTTACTCTCTATATCTTTATCTTATGTTTATTGTATTGTATTTCTTAATGTGTTATACCCATAGGCCCCTGTTTAAATCATCTGTGTACTGTATTCTATTGTGTTATGGTCTCTGTGTGCTGTTGTTGCTGTTTCTGTGTGCTGGATGCTCCTGTCACCAAAACAAATTCCTTGTATGTGCAAACATACTTGGCAATAAAGCTTTTTCTGATTCTGATTCTGATAATAGCGAAGTGCTTGTCATCTGGCAGTGTGTTGTGTGCCATCAAATGTTCTCTGTGTTTTCTGTCAGTGTCGCAACTGGACACAACAGGAAGTGAAAGAACAAGTAGAGGAAATACTGCAGGCCCGCTCTCTCAGAACTCTGGTGAGACACAAACTACATTACCCACAATGCAACGGTCATCTTCTTGATCACATGATTTAGAAACTGGTGGAAGTGTGGGAATTGACTTTTGTCTATGTAGCTACAGTATTTTCGTGTCAGCTCCTTTGCAAAATGTTCACATTCATTTAAATGTATAGATACATACATTTACAAGCATGCAAGTGATGTTTGCTGTTTTAATGTTTGCTTTGAACATTCCTGGAGACAGGTTTCTACACCACATGTATTCTGAAATTGGGTTAACCCACATAAACCAACACAAATCCTCCGAACACTTGAGGTTCACCAGAACAGTTTCACTTTTGGTTTTTGAGGGAAATATCGTTGTGTTTTGTTACCCGCTGTAGAGGAACTCTGGAGTACCGTGACATATATGTATGTTCGCTTTTGTGTACAGACTTTACATATATCGCTGTGGGTCTGGTCGTGGTTCTGTTGGTTCTGTGTTCTGGATCGTTCCTCCTCCTCCTGAAAATGAAAAGAAAGAAATTTAGAACAGGTGACAAAGCAATCAACATTTTTGATGTTTCTTCATTTCTATTTTGTTTTATGACTTTTATGTGTTTTTTTCGTCTTCAGCTTTACATCAGCATAGTGATCGAAATGTAGAGGTGGGCATTCAGATTCTTTCTGCACAATTTTGGATATGACCGTTGCATTGTTGATAATTGAGTTGACTCGTTGAGTTGACTTGACTTGACCTTGATGTTTGAGATAAATTGTTGACTTACATGTTGTTTTTTAGATTAACCCAATGTATGAAGAGTTACCAGAAAGCCACCCCGCATCACGTGATGTTACCACAATGTTGCCCGGTCAAACGTCTGCATCACTCCTCACCAACATCCCAACAACCTTTTGTGTTGCCACAGTAGCCAATCAACAGCCTGATTTAAGTCACACCCATTCAGCCAATCAGGTGACAGACACAGAATGTGATTATTATGCCAATTTAAAGTCGCCTGAAGCGACACTGAATAAATCAACAGAATGTTTGTACGTTACAATAAAACACCAGCAAGAAGATTTAAAAACCGAAGGTGCGATATATTCTATGATCAATAAAATATATTAAATCACTGAAGCTTTCACTGGTGTTACAGGAAAATAATCTGATTAAATCTGATGTCCTTGTTGAATTTGTATTTTACCAGGAAACTAAGCTGAAAATGTCTTGTTGCTTTTATTAAATTTGTAAAATGTTTACCTTTAGTGTGAGGATGTCATTTAGATCCAAAAAATATATATTCTCCAAAATGTAAAAATATATTTACTAAAAAAAAACTTTAAAGCCATCTACAAATATTAAAATGGTTAAGAACACATATACGTCTTATTTTTTATTTAAAATAATGTAAAATATAACCATTCTGTAAAATTCACACAATACAGAAGAGAGAGAGAGAGAGAGAGAGAGATGTTTGTCACTGCATCTGATGTTTTATTAAAGTTGTATATTTAGGATAACGAACCTTGTGCTCCTGGGTTTTTCCTGTTTACATATAAATACACATGTTGTTTTTATTTATTTGAAATGAACGGAGCATCTCTCATCTTATTAGCCTTCCTGCTCAATATAATTTGCATAAACACACATTTAATTTGATGTCAGCCACAGGAACATGAACACTGATACATCAGACAGGAATAACAGGAAACAGGAAGCCGATGACATTCAGAGAGACAGAAACAAATTTAAACAAATACAAAAAGATTTTAAGAATGTGAATAGTGAGTCCATCAACACATGAACAAAATGAGTGTCAGATTCTGAAGTAAAGTTGTCTGAACAAAGAACTTAAACATCATTCAAATGCTGTCTGACTCTATAATTCATACTTCATTTTGTTGTGTGCTGTGTGGATGTGTTTTATGGTCTTGCTCTGCAGACCTCATGGTGCGTTCATTTGCATGTTGTATAGAGAACTGAGGTCTGAGAATGGGAAGTGTAAATATTTGCTGACTTATATAACTGTTAATGTAAAGCACTTGAAAGAGGAACTTATCATCTGACATACAGCATAAGGTTAAAAAGAGCTTCAGGTGCTTCACGGGAGAGAACGAAGAACTGAATGTACCTGAGAAGATGACTGAATACACGAGAAGAATGAAGATGATGTGGACTTTCACACTGCTGATGACTCCTGGTAAGAATCTGTTCATGTTCTCTGATGTCAGAAGAACAAACGTCTTTAACTTCAGCTCATATACTGACATTATCTTCAGAGATGAATCATGAATCTTCAACTCTTTGTTCTGTCAGGAGCTCTGAGCTTCAGTGTGACGGGATATACAGGAGGAGCAGTCACCATCACATGTCAATATGACAGAAAATACTCAACAAATGCAAAATATTTTGTAGAGGTCAAACCTGTTTGGTGTTCTGATGTCATCAAGACTGATAAATATAAATGGGTTAAGAGTGGAAGATTCTCTCTGTATGACGACACAACAGCATCAGTCTTCAATGTCACCATCACTGATCTGAATGAACAGGATTCAGACACATACTATTGTGCAGTTGATATAGCTGGAGGAAAGATATCTACACTCAAGTGAAGCTGAATGTTAC
Source organism: Triplophysa siluroides (assembly GCA_006030095.1). NCBI lineage: Eukaryota > Metazoa > Chordata > Actinopteri > Cypriniformes > Nemacheilidae > Triplophysa > Triplophysa siluroides. The sequence goes on from VCII01000384.1 coordinate 28,172, forward strand.
AGAAGGTGAGTAATCCATACACAACAACCAAGTTGGAACTAAACAAACATGTCTTCAAACACAACAATTGAATTATAATGTCCATGTTTTTTAAGTCAAACTTATGTTGATTCAGGATTTGTCATGTGCAGCAGCGATGACTATGCAGGACATTTTTACTTAGTTATGTCCCTCAAACTATCACATCACAGTTTATTCCTCATGTTTTAGAGCAAAGCTTTGAAGAAAACACACAACCATCGACACCACCACCATCTTCAACAGTTGTAACTCCATCTCCTACACTACACACCCGCCATCAGCTTCTGCTGATATCTTGAGCGGTAATCTGATTCATTTACACATCATTAAGTTTCCACGCATGATAAAGATCAGATCCAGATTTCTGATGATTCATTTGTGTTTTCAGACTCGTCTCTGATCATCATCATCGTTATTGTGTGTGTGGTTGTGATTCTGATCTTCACTGGACTTCTGTTATTCATTCTGCTTTACTGCAGGAGACGTTCAGCTCGAGGTTAAAACTCTTACACTTTGTTTTAATTTAACCCTTTAAAAACATGATCACAATAATGTCTCAGGTGGATTTAAAAGATGTTTCAAAGCTGGTTGTAGTAATGGGTGAAGGGAGAAATTGTTCCCTCTGGTGGCAAAAACAGGTGATGCACTGGAGCTGATGTGCGAGTCACAATGACCAAACACTAACATCTTGATGTCTTGTGAATGTGAGATTTGTTATTTTGTGTTTTAAACAGATGCTGATTCAGACTGTAGAATGTCTCACTCAGGAGCAGAAAACTATGAATCGGTGTGTAAAGTAAATCTGATTGGATGATTGTTGACCTGAATGACCTCTAGAGCTGCGTATCATTTCTCTCTCTCTCCTCAGGTTACTGAAATCACTCTTGGTTACGAGGAGATTAAAGACATCAGACATCTGACAGGAACCATCACAGACTGCAATACTGCACCATTACCCACAATCCCCTCTGATGCCCCGAACACTGTTTATCATACGGTTCAATTACCCACAATCCCCTTTGATACTCCTAACATTTTTTATGCTATTCCGCAATTTTCCACAAATGGTTCCGATGCTTCTAAAACTGTTTATGATACTGTGAAATTACCCACAATCCTCTCTGATGCTCCTAACACTGTCTGTGCTACTGTTCAATAGCGCACAGGTTTCCATGTGTCCAGAAAATGAACACAACCAAGATATTCTGGTAATTTTATTGGGTCTCCTGTAGTCACGTGTTTGTAGTCACCTGTAAAAACGTGCTGAAATTAAGTTTGGGTCACAAAAGCACGCGTACGCAGTTATTTTGTTTATGTTGTTGCTGGTAAAACCCTTTTTAGTTGCTATTACATCTTATTAATATATATTATTGTCTTCAATATGATGTTTGGATTATAAAGTATATTAAAGTGCCCATGGAATCCAAATTGACCATATTTACTGTGTTAGGGCACATTGCTAGTTTTGTGGGGAACGGTTCATTATTCATTCCACAAAAACGTTTTTGTATTGTAATCTTTCATCAAATTCTGAGGATGTTCTTCTCTGCAGTGGTGAATCTTTTCAGATGACGTCAGTTTTGGGCAGAATAGAATCTGAAGTTGCCAAATCTAATCTAGCACAAGTATGTTATTTGCGTTCTGGGTATTGAGTAACGGTCCAAGACGCAATTTCTCACATCATGAAGAATCTCTATTGGCTGTCCTTTAGTCACGTGATTGTGCTGCCTGCTGTCCATGGTGCTAAATTTCTGCTCGCACATTCACTTCACTGCAGTCACCACTAGAGGTCTCTTTTTTGGCGGTTGTTTAATGGTTTATCACACCTTTGCTTAATTTGGCGCATGTGTTTAGTTCTGCAATTGTCTTTTTTAAACTTAAGAGTTATAACATGTTGTGCTTTATTTGAGTTATATAACTGTACAACTATATAACCATGAAAATCATGAAGGTCAAAATCTAGTCATATAGAATTTTACTAAATCCTTTTCAAATACTGTATGTGTAAATAAAGCTTTTTTATTGTATTTGCATGATTATGAGTAAATCAATTTAAATAATTGAGTTACTTAATAAAGTCACCATGGACACTGCTGCTGTTTGAACGTCTGTCCACCAGAGGTCAGTGTATCTAAACATTTAGGAAATAGGAAGTGGGCGTGTCACACGAAGCTGTCACATTCAGCAGATACAACAACGCAACCACTAAGCCACAGGAAACACACTGACACTCATGAAGATGCTTTCAAGGGACACAAAGAAGAACTGAGTGTACAAATAACGAAGACAAATGTAGAAGCTGTTGACTTTCACACTGCTGGTGATTCCTGGTAAGAATGTTCTGGTCACCGAAGTGATAACGTCTTTTGAGATGAATGGTTTGAGGACGGAAGATTCTCTCTGTATGAGAGAGTGTGCACTTAGACTGAGGATCTCAGACACAAGATCTTCATCACACGAGTACACATCACTGTCACTGGTATATATTTAGTGTCGTTCTTTTATTTAAAAGTCTGCTAGAAAGTCTTTTGACCATCATTTACAACAACCGCATCATCATCCTCAACTTTGTGTCTCTCATCAGTTCAATCTGCGCTGGTCACATCAGCATCTCCTGTGACATCATCAGGTGCACTCGCTCTTACATGTGATCATGTTTTTATGAAGCATTTAGTTTAAAAAACACAGGTTGATTTTGTCATACTGAACGTCTGATTATTTCTTCAGTATTTCCAGACTCTTTATGGATCATGAGTTTGTCTGTGGTTCTGGTTCTGATCATCACAGGACTGTTGATGATGACAGTGATGCTCTGTAAGAGACATCGGACTGCAGGTAAAGTCAAAGTCATTGATAGTGATAGTCTGTTACTCACAATACTTTTGCACTAATGTGAAATGATGAATTTGATATTTTGTTCCCTATGATGCATCTAACTGTAACACTTCCATTGGTCCCTAGTCCTGTTTTCCCCGTTTTTGCCCAAGGACGTTACTTTTGCTGCGCTCCCTCACCTCTCCCTTCATTGACATTTGCACCTGTTCGTCATCGTTGACTGTCACCCCCCCCATCTTCCTCGTTATCCGGACACTATGGGCATTTTCCAAACAAGTGAGCATCCCTATGCCCTAATCCCTTCAAAGGGCTGAGTCATCATCCTATACCGTTGCCACGCAAAGAATCTGCGCAAAGAATCATGTGGGGACCAGTGTCCGTCAGTTGTACCCTTCAAAACTCTTCATTCGAAGGGCCCTTTGAAGTGGCCAGTTATGAGCAATTCGGTTCGGAACGAACCTTCAATATGGCGGCCATGATTGTTTCCCCCCAAAGTGCCCCTTGGAGGGCGTCATATCCTGTTTGGAATGCACTGCTTGTTTTGGTTAATCTATTCTGTTTATTTATTTTTGTGTGTTTTTTATTGTTCAGTCTAGAAAGTTTGCAGCCAGACACGTGATTATTCTCCTACATGAGAACAATCTGAGTTGAATGAATTACCTCATAGTTCCTCATTTCTTTTATTTCAATAAGTATAATAAATACAACTGCATTGAAATACATCATGACCACGTGCCAGAGGACATAACTTTATGTTTCAAAATATAATTCATATGTTTCAAGATAAATAAATAAAATTAAACACATGCATTAGTTAACATGCACAAAACCCACCCATTAAATCCTTTATTGTTTTACCTGCATATGTCTGTGTTATATGTGTGAGTAATATGTGTACACAAATACAGCTCATGATTCTCTCTCTCAGAGAAAGAGGAAGTAGGAAGTGGGCGTGTTTGTCTCATTCAGCAGCTGCATCAGGAAACACTGGAACACATTTACACGCCTGAAGACGCAGACAGAGAGATTTTTGTATTTCATCCTTTACAGGTGCTACGCAACAATGAAACATTGGGAAGAGCGCTATATAAGTAAAACTGAATTGAATTGAAATTTAAGAACTGAATGTACAGATCCCAGAGAAGATGACTGAATACGACAGAAGAATGAAGATGATGTGGACTTTCACACTGCTGATGACTCCTGGTAAGAATCTGTTCATGTTCTCTGATGTCAGAAGAACAAACGTCTTTAACTTCAGCTCATATACTGACATTATCTTCAGAGATGAATCATGAATCTTCAACTCTTTGTTCTGTCAGGAGCTCTGAGCTTCAGTGTGACGGGATATACAGGAGGAGCAGTCACCATCACATGTCAATATGACAGAAAATACTCAACAAATGCAAAATATTTTTGTAGAGTCAAGTGTTTGGTGTTCTGATGTCATCAAGACTGATGCTAAATATAAATGGGATAAGAGTGGAGATTCTCTCTGTATGACGACACAACAGCATCAGTCTTCAATGTCACCATCACTGATCTGAATGAACAGGATTCAGACACATACTATTGTGCAGTTGATCGATCTCTCATTGCTGATATCTACACTGAAGTGAAGCTGAATGTTAGAGAAGGTGAGTAACTCTGAGGCTCTTAAACTCATGAAAACATCATCATATCAAACACTGTAATGACTGTAGTTACTGTAACACATGAAGACTCATGAAATGAATCACCACCACTGAACATATAAAGACTTTTCATCCTTCTCATAAGTTTTTGTTGGATAGTTTTTTACATTAATTGTGTTGATAACATACGGTTTGATAATGAATCTCAGTGCAGGAGGGTCTTGTATCACAGTGAAATGGTTTATTTTGTGATAATGACCAGCTGACTGAACATTAATACACCACAGCTTATCATTGAATGCATGTGAAATATTGATGGGTTTAGTCTCTCATATACATGAACTCTTCCTTTAAAAACACAATCAAGACAAACACTTTGTTTGTACACATTAACTGTACTTGTGTTTGAACAGATGACTGTTGTGAGAAGATCATCAGTCTGTCAGTTCCTTCAGGTGGATTTGTGAATGTCAGCTGTAAATACCCACAATCCCACAGGACAGACGTGAAGTTTCTCTGCAGGACATCTGGAGCTGATATATGTGCTCATGTGAGACAGACACGAGACAGAGATCATGATGTTCTCTTCATCACTAATGTGACTGATCACAGATCAGCAGAATACTGGTGTGCACTTCAGACTGAGGATCACAGACACAAGATCTTCATCACACGAGTACACATCACTGTCACTGCTGAGGACACATGATTCACAACACTGAAATATAAACAAGTGTTATTCTCTTATTTGAAGTCTGTTGGAAAGTCTTATCTTGCTGAGAAGCAGCAGTTTGTGGTTTTATTTCTGGGTCAGTGTGCATGAGGAAACCAGCCTGGTGTATTAATAATGTGTGAAAGATGTTGGCAGTTCTGTGAAGTTTAATATGAGAATAGAGAAGTACCTCTAATGTGTGCAAAAAACCATCAATGTGCACATTTCTTTGTTTTAGACACAACGGATAACAAAACCTCACCAACATCATCACCATCATCATCCTTCTTTTCGTCTTTCTCATCAGTTCAGTCAACACTGGTCACGACATCATCATCCTCAACTTCTCAAAAATCTATCTGCTGTCACGTCAGCATCTCTTGTGAGATCATCAGGTGCACATCAGGGTCTTACACTTGTTGTTTTTCTTTTATCTGAAGTCACGTTGTCATATTGAATGTGTGTTTGTTTTCAGGCTCTTTGTTGATCATGGGTTTGTCTGTGGTTCTGGTTCTGATCCTCACTGGTCTGTTGATGCTGACAGTGATGCTCTGTAAGAGACATCGGACTGCAGGTGAACACTCTCCTTCTGCTTTAAACACACAATATGTTGACTGTTCCTGTATCTGAGAAACTGTGAAGATTGTTTTATCGCCTCCTGCTGGCACCAACTAGAAATACAAATATTCAGTCAAGTAAAAATATTTACATAAGACAGAGAATATACATCCATATGTGATATGATGAGTACAGATGTGAGGTGTCCTTCATTCTGGATGAATGACTAAATGTGTTTTTTGTCAATTTCTAATTCCACAGTGACAAGACCTCACGCCGGTCCAGGAAACAAGGAGCAGGTGAGTTCAACTACTGCTTTATTCTTGAATGTCTTGAGAACAGAAGATCTTCAGAGCTGTATTTTCTCTTCATTTGTTCAGATTTCCAGAGCATCTTGTGATTACACAGAGATTAAAGACATCAGACGAGATGAAGTCTGCAGTACTGACTGTCCCAACACTGTGTATGCCACGGCACAACTACCCACAATCCCCTCTGATTCTCCTAACATTGTTTACTCCTGCACAATTTCCCACAATCCCCTCTGATTCTGATAACACTGTATACTCCACGGCACGATTACCCACAAGCCCCTCTGATTCTAATAACTGTATACTCTACAGTTAAAAGCTCGTAAGCGACTGTGTCATATCTGATGGTCTGAATTAGGAAACTGTAAACTTCCAAAAACAAATCTGACGGTTCTGATCTCGTCAGATTGAGAAATAATTTGGATCATTGTGAGTATTCTACTGTCAATCATTGGGATACATAAATATCGGAGGAAAACTGTTTTTTACATATATTAATACAACAGTTCCATCTCTGTTTCTCAAATCTGATTGGCTGAGAGCCATGCGATATTCCCACCAGTATCACCACAGGAACCGATTCACTGACTGTTTGAATCACTCCACCACTAAACTAAATCAGACTATTCTGTCCTCGGCACTTGGCCTGTGGACTCGAGCCTCATCAAATCCATCCTGATACAGAGCCCCATCACACTCCTTCATGAGCGATATGCATTCATTTATATATTGTAGTATTAAAGGACAGACAGTGAGCAGTGTTTTAGTTAGAATGTGTGCTTTCAGGAATACATTGAAGACAATGCTGGTGAGATGTGAACAGCTTACATCAGATGTATTGTGCTTAAATCTGTTTCAGTTAAGTTTTCAGTTAATTTCTTTGAAGAAAATAAGAGAAGACAGAATGTTTAAGTCTTTTTTATGTTCATATTTTATAAAACGAAGTGTTTTGTCTGAAGTCAATGTTCCATTATGATTTGGAAAACATAGTTTAATTATTTGTAGTATTTTCTGCTTTGTGGTCCGTCCATCATTCCGTCCTGCTTATGTGGAGTTGACATGTTTGTCACACATTGATTTAAAAGGGCTCACAGGTTTACAGTTGAGATTTGTGTGTTGACTATTTTATAATAAAAACCTCATGTTCATTATTTTTATGTCTTCATTTAGTTTATTTTCGCTTTTATTTCAAAATGTTTGTGTAATGCCTGTCGTAACATTAATGAAAAAAAGAAAATAAGGAAATTAAGAAAATAAGAGAAAACATAAACTAGTTGTGTACATTAACATTAAACCTCACTCTCTCTCCATTGACTTGCTCCATCACTGTTCTCCAGTTTGTAGTCAAGTTTATAATTTTACTCTCTGTGTCTAGGGCTTACTTGCCGGCGCATAATTGTGACAAATGTCGATGTAGATTGATGTAAAAGTCGCATCAAAACCGCCTTGGTTGTTCACACTGCGGACACATTGAAAAAAATCAGACCTGGGTCTGATTCAGAACCACATATGGAAATGGTCTAAATGGGCAAAGGTTTGAGGGTTCACACTACTTCTGAAGAAGTCTGACCTGGTCACTTGACCCCCAAAAAAATCTGATTCGTGACACTTTTGCCTGCAGTCTGAACGTGGCGTTATTCTCACTCTGTTTTAACGGTTTTGACAGATACAGAGGAAGTGAAATGGGAAGTGGGTGTGTTTGTCACGTTCAGCAGCTGTAGCAGAAAGCATTGAAACACACAGACACTCCTGAAGAGCTTCAGACGCTTGTATGAGAGATGAAGAAGAACAGAGAAGATGACTGAATACGCGAGAAGAAGGTTTATAACGGCTTATCTTAACATGTGCATCACAAGACAAATTGATGAGGAAGTGAGACATAAGAAACAGTGTAATGCATCCCACAGCCACTAGGGGCAGTGACAGTGAACTGAATCAGTAACCCATGTAGAAATGTCTGGAAAGAACATTTATAATTGATTTGTTTTGTCTGAAACTGTCACTACCTACAAGATTATTTTCAGTTATAAATTGTTCACGTATTTGTATCTGAGACAAACTGGGGAGGTTAAACCACAGTCCTTAGAATCTAAGGCTAGTCAGAACGGGCTCCACAAAACAGGCACCGGAGACCAGTAATGTAAGAGGCAGTTCGTTGTGTTGGTAGCTCACAAACCCCCACAGAAAGGAAAGCCCCAAGCTCCAAAAATCCACTCGAAGCCAGAAAAACCTCTAGGCAGGAAACACTCAAAATGTTAATCCACTTGACAGGAACTACTCGCACGGGAATAAATCCACTTGGCAGGAAACCTCCAAAATAGGAATAAATCCACTTGACAGATAAAACACTTGAGACTGGAAGACCCAGGTGAAACGAGGAAAACCTCATGAATAGACAAACAAGGTAACGAGAGGGACGGGGTGAAGCACGCGGACTCCGAGCACGTGGCTAGCTGTCAAAACAGAGCCATGTGCCTGACACAACAAAGACAGAGGACAGACAGACAAAACAGATAGTGCTAGACCCAACAGTCACTGCTATTCCTCAAGTATCCACGGTCCCCCCTGATGCTTCCAACACTCTCCGTTTCTCAGTTCCGAGGAAGCATAGAAAGAACTTGCATTCTTGTGGAGACCGGTCTTGCAACCTCGGAAAAAAAAAGGAACTCGGGTGGCCGTGCCACCATGACTTCTAGGGTCATCAATCGGGTTCGATACAGTATGGGCAAGTCTGCATTCAATGTTTCCTTAAAACCAAGAACAGGTGGCGACAACCAATAGGAGTAAAGCAGCGGAGCTAACACCATCCATATCTCATTGATTACTGCAGTGTTTGTTTACAACTGTTACTAGAGCAACCAAAGCTAGGAACGCCTTCTAAACCCCTCGTAGCAAGAGACTGGTGACACAGCCACAGAGTCGCTGGTGGTGTCTACACAGCTTTATTCAATGAATGTTGTGGCTCCATCTAGAGGTGAATATTGGTTCAGTCAGTACTGACTGATTGCTGCTGTCCATGGTGCTGAAATAACACTCTCACACACACAGCACACAGGAATGTTAATGTGTGCTAGCATTTGTGTTCTTGTGTTCAGAAACTTTTAGTGTTTAAAATGTTTATATTAAAGATATCATATTATTTAAGAATATTATTAATCATATTTATCTAAAATCTAATTAATCTCGCTTGATTGCACATTTCCTGATGCCCCAATCTATAAATGCCCTCTAGTGGAATTTGAGGATTGTTACTGAAAATATTTTTTTCTTTTATCTTGTTTTTTTATATGCCTGTGCATGTACACCAGAATTTAATAATTTAATTAAAAAGATTTAATTCTGTATTTAAATCACACTTTGTTTTCACCGTGAAGATTTTCAATATAAATTTCTATATAATTTCTTTGTTGAAATGTGAATGAGGCTGTTCCATTTCTAAAGTAAAATTGGAACTTTTGTCTTGAAATGTATTATGTTATTTTTTTGCTGAGCTAAGAAGTAAGAGACATAGGCTAAATCCTTACTATATAGTAGGCAAAAGCAGTAGGCGAACGAATATTATGTCCCACTCGTCTGTATTCACACAACAGTAAGCGAGAAATACCCTGGTGAACTACTTCTCGCGAGATTTGGACATGCGTATACTAATGTTGTGTCGGAATACGCCTACTTACCTGCTATGTGGTAGAAGAAAATACTTGAACAGAGAAGTATGTCCGAATCGACAGTAGGTTAATGGCTTAAACATCTTGTAAAGCTGATGTAACATTATCATCGACCTTGCTTTGTTCTTAAATTGACTGTTTGATATTGTGCATAGATTTAATTAATAGCATTTAAATACTAAGAAATAATATTGAGCTTATTTTCAGCAGTTTATTTACATTTTAGTTGTATATGTATATTTTCCCGTTACAATATTACATATTGTTTAAATGTTTTTTTTTAACTCACAAATGTAACAAAATACATGATAATTATTCACAAGTTCATTTTAATCAGGTGGTTTTAAGGGATATACTTTTGGCGCAATTCAACTTTCTAATCACCTTTGTTAAACGAGTTTGAGTATGCCATTTCGGATTTCAACCTAGACAATATAAATACAACAAGGGGAGCAAGGCAGAGAAGAAAAAGAAGAAAAAAATACATAAGAGAGAGAAAAACATGAAAAAAGGAAAAATACACAAATTTATTTTAACAAATTAATTAATTAATTTTTTATGTTATTAACACAAGTTATTAAAAAGATTGAAAGATAAACATAAGTTAACAGTTTTCATAGCTCTTCTTTTGGTACTAGTTTGAATGATGAAAAAATATTAATCAAATTATTTAAACCGAACAAAGAAGAGAATCGTATTGCCAGAAAACGTACACTTATGAATATAAAATGTAACAATCAAAAATAAGCAAATTAATTAAATGAGGTTCATTCGTTAGATTTATTTCATACTTTAAATATCCAAAAATCACATTTTCATTGTCTCATTGAAAATTAAAGAATATCTAATATTTAATATTTTAACAATGACACATCTTTCCATGTTTCTTTAACTTCACTAAAATGCCAAACATGTGGGACTGTTTCCAAGTGCAAACTGCAAAAAGAGCTGTGCGTATCATCGATGTCCTTCTTCAACATAGCGAGAAAATGTTGAAACGTATTATGTTTTTAAAGGTCTCTGTCATCATCCTGACGTCAGTAGCATAATGTCAATAGCTCAATTTCGATTTTTATGTTATTCGTGAGTACTTTGTGTAATCTAGTGATAATACAAGTAGTATAGAACGAAACTTGATTTGCACTTTTACTTTGTTTTATTACTAAGCTCTTACTGTGAATAAAAACTGTCAATAAAATATCTTTAAAAATATTCGAGACTGTCCATTTGAAAAATAAGTTAATTATATTCGCAGCTAGAGGGCGCAGTATGAGTGTGATGAATGACGTGTTGAGTCACTGGTGACAGTGGGCGGGGCCAGTAAAGCTGAAGACCACTGATAAGAGCTGAAGAAAGAGGAAGAAAGTCAAGCAGTCACATGTAGAGACACACAGACAACATTCAGCATCAAGAAGATCAACAGAGCTGCTGTGAAGCTGAACTCAAGTCACAATGAACATCCTCCTCATCTTCACTTTCTTCATCATCTCAGGTCACAACTTTTCTCTTTCTCATCATGTCGTCATTCACTTATTTCACTCATTTATATCACTGGACACACAAATGAAAGGACTAGATGAGCTTTCTGACACTATCAATCTGATTGACAGGTGCTGTGAGATGCATCGATGTGATCGGATATTCTGGAGGAAGTGTTCTTGTGAATTTGTTAAAACCTTGGCACACTGGCTATAAACAATATCTACAAAAGAAGCAACAAGATGGACGCAATTTCCGAATTTATAATGAAAATGATAATAAATGGAAAAATAGAGGAAGATTCACTCTGTTTTGTGATGAGAAAGATTATTTCATGATCTTCATCAGAGATGTGAACACACAGGATTCTGGAACATACCAGATTGGTGTTGATGGTAAATGGTCTGTTAATATGACTCTGAATGTGACAGAAGGTGAGTTATTATAAACATGAGTGAAGTATCTGCTGATCATGTCAAAGCTTCTGATGATTGTGAAATAAATGTCTTCATATGTGATTGACAGATTCATGTTGTGGGGCGTCACAGAGACTGATGGTGAATACTGGACAAACTGTCACCTTCACACTTCAATATTCACAAGATTATAAAACTGATTACAAGATCATATATAAAGAGGGAAAACACTCCATTGATGAGGTGATCTACACTAAGACAATTAAACAAAAAGAACAATTGACTATATCTGATAACAAAGATAATAATCTCTTCAGTGTGAGAATAACTGATGTGAGATCAGAAGATGCAGGAGTTTATTTATGTGGAGTTTATCTCAACAAAACCTCCTACAGTTACTCCATTCTTACTGCTGTTCATCTTCACATTATGAGTGAGTGAAACAAATTTAATCAATTCCACTTTCATTGTTCTTCTTGTGTTATAGTTCATATAGGTCTAGTATGATTACATTCTAAATAGTTTTATATAGTCTCAGTTTAGAGTTTATATGGTATAAATAAATGTCTTCATATGTGATTGACAGATTCATGTTGTGGGGCGTCACAGAGACTGATGGTGAATACTGGACAAACTGCAAACTTCACCTGTCAATATTCACAAGATTATACATTTGATGCTAAGATTATATTTAAAGAAGGAAAAGACTCCATTGATGAAATGATTTACACCACTGACACACCAAAACAGAAGGCACGACTCAGCATATCTGATGACAGGGATAATAATCTCTTGAGTGCGATAATAACTGATGTGAGATCAGAAGATGCAGGAGTTTATTTATGTGGAGTTTATCTCAACAAAACCTCCTACAGTTACTCCATTCTTACTGCTGTTCATCTTCACATTATGAGTGAGTAGAAGAAACTCTCAATAACATCTGATTCACACAGTCTGTGTTTGTATTGATGATCGATGATGTTTGTTTGTGTGAAGTGTCTCCAGTGTTTGGAGATGAAGGAGGATCTGCTCAGATCATCTGTCCTTATGATCCCATCTATACATCAAAGACACTAAAACTGTTGAAGAGTTGTAGAGATGAAAATACTCTCATGGAGATGAACAGATGGAGTGTGAATGATGACATGACAGCAAGTGTGTTTAGTGTGAACATCACTGGACTGACAGCAGAGGATGCTGGGAAATACTGCTGTGCAGTGACATTAGAAACAGACGTGATTTATCTTTACACTCATCTCATTATTATCATCAAACAGGGTGAGAGACATTTTCACTAATAATGAATATAAAAACGGACTTTGTTTGAATGTGAATCTTTATGATTTCTTCTTTAAAGAACTTCTCTTGAATAAGAGTGAAGGACAACATGTCAATGGAGTGCAAACATCACGCTGAATATCAGAAAGTCTTCTGTAAAGCACATGAAGTCTCAATGTGTGTCAATGATGGAGTTTCATTACAGTCGATCAGAGATGATGGATTCTCTTTAAGTGATGAAACATCTACTGGAGTCTTTACTGTAAACATCAGTCATCTGAGAGAAGAGCATTCTGGGATATACTGGTGTGGATCTCACATCATCACTAAAGTGCATTAAACGTCACCAGAGGTCAGAAATTTCATTAATTTTTTTGCATCATCAGCAACCAGACAAACACTTTCATTTGACCAAGTCCCTTACAGTTGTTTTTCAAGTATTTGTTAGTAAATTCAATTGATGATGAAGAGAAAGACAAGCTGTTAAGAAGACTTATCTTGAGTTTTTTGCTCATTGTGATTTTCGGGATTCCTGCATCTCAACTCGTAGATCATTGCATTTCCAGATAGCAAAAATAATTGTTTTAACATTGAATAAATGTAATATTGCTTATTCTCAAAATTAATTCAACAAATAATGTATTATATTGCTTTTTTCCCTAAAATGTATGGAATTTCACTTTTAATTTTACAGACAATTTTACAGTGTTTTCCATATTTTTACGGACATTTTCTGACAACAGGTTTGTTTCTGTGAAAACTACAGAATTTCACTGTTAATTTCTCAGGAATTTTGAACATTGTGGGTTAGCAGTTTGATTATCAGAAAACACACACACTGATAAAAATGGAAATGCACCTTGAGTTGTTTTGGATAAAAGTGTCTGTCAAATGCATCAATGATTTATCTATGTAAAATGTGTTTTGTCACAGAGTGTCTGTGAAAACTGGAGGTCTGTTTGTGTGATGAACTGACGTGTTTTTTCCGACCACAGAGAAAACAGTTGAAGGTTCAGGGTGTAAATTTATTTGAGCTGTGAAGGTTTAACAAACACATTCAGGAAACCAACAGCGAGACCACACGGACAGAGAGAAATAAGAACAGAGGTTATGTGCAGTCTGCACAAGACAAACGATTGTTTATAAAACTACATTTATATCTCATCACTTATTGTTGACATGTGCCTCCACAAAACCACTTTGCATTATAAAATAGATTAAAAACATCCACAATTGAAAAGAACAACATTGTGAAATACTACAGATTAAACGTAAATTGAGTTTGTATTGTACAGTAAATTCATTTCAATCAGTATTGTGTTTTATTGGAATCAAACCAACAACTTTGTTCTTGTTCAATGCTTAAACAAATCAAATATTCATGTTATAATATGTCAAATACCAAATCTGTAAATGTATTTGAATACTGATTTTCATAATTATGAACATTTGTGTAAATATCTTCATGTGTCCGTATCAAGTTATAAATTTGTTTAGTTTCAGATTCCTCAGTGATGATGATGATTATTGTGTGTGTTTGTGTGATTCTGCTGCTGATTGGAGGAATCACTCTGATTATAGTTTATCAATTCAGACACAACAAGACACCAGGTGATGATCTCACACACACACACACACATTTTTATATACAATAAAGTACATTTTATTTTAAATTTCTTTCTCTTCTAGATCTTAGATCATTACCCAAAATCCGCTCCTCTGGTGATGTTCTGTACACTGCTGTCAGTTTCCACAAGCATGATGCTACAGTCACCTTCAGTAAAGAGGAGATTTTTTCAGACTACACCACTGTCAGACACAACACAAGACTCAACTAATACAAACATTATTCACACATCACCCACAGTACTTTAAAGATTGCAGATTGCAGTATTTGAATATTTACAGTGATATTTTAATATTTGCTTAGGCACTGGGGTTTTATTTATTAGACAGATTTGTCAAACAAGTCACAGTGAATTTTGCCACAAAAAACCTCTAACATGTCTGCTCCTAAACAGTCAGTTAAACCTTATAGCACTTTCGCAGTTTCCAGAGTATTTAAAACAATGTTTTGAATTGTTTTCTGAGATGCTAATCTTTTTTTTTATTTTAGCACTTTTTAAAACTCGGTCAAACCTTTTGACATATATCTTCAGACTGATATTGCCTCTAGATTTTTTTGCATGCATTTATTTCACAAAAATAAAAATCTTTTTAAGATTTATTAGTACATTTATAAGGTTTATAGCACATGACAATAAACATAGTTCGAGTAAATAATGATCTCTTGTTACTTCTCTTGCTTGCTGATTATATGATCATATAAGGCAGATGTCACGAGCGTGTTTCTTGTAACAAACAAAATTGCGAGTCAGATGAAGGTGTGATTGAAAACAGGAAATGGTTTTTAAAACAGTCTCAAAGTTTCCATGATCCTCTTCACTCATGTATGCATGAGCTGCTTATACTGGTACGTGCTTTGCATCAGATTCACTTTGTATAGTCTTAGAATTTTTCTTGAGTTAAAGTTTGTGATTTTTCATTTATGTTAATTGTGTTTATAAATGTGGAATCTTTAGAGGAGCACACACACTAAACACACTGATGTGATGATGTGTGAATGAATGTTGTGGCTCCATCTAGAGGTGAATATTAAGAGTTCTTACTGACTGCTGCTGTCCGTGGTGCTAAACTCAAACATACACACATAAAACGTGCCAACAGATCAGATTTTTGGGTTTCAATGTTTAATATCACAGTTTTTTTACAATTGCTAAGACAATTTTTCCAATACTTTTAACAATTTTCTAAACTCTTAACACAGTTATCACAACATCTGGCTGTGTAGGCAATACAATTAACACATTTATTTTTGCTTTGACACAAAATACATACATTTAACACATATTTAAAATGGTTTAACTTCTTTAGCACAAAAGCTCAACCAAGACCAAACTATGTATTTTAACTGCCAAATGTAAAAATGCTTTCACACTGTTTGTCTGAACATAAAACATCATGTTCTTAACATAACTTATAGTTATACTGAAGTCAAAGTGAACAGCTGCTCATATTGTGAATTACAACACATATACATAATCTGTATTTTATTTCATTGCTAATGGTAAAAAGCAAATTGAAGTTATGCAACTATATAAATCAAAGCTGTAGTCTATATTTTCGCCATCTGTCATACACATGTAAAGTGAGGGACGGAACAGATGAACCTTTTGTGAGGGACCCCCTTCATAAAACACGTATCCATCTATCATTTTATAAGTGTAAAGAAACATTTACATTTTATTAAATAAATAGTGAATGGGATATTACAGTATAAAGACAACATATTGTTTCCAAACTTACAAATATTGTTGGAGTTATATAACCCTTAAGAAACATTTCAAAATGTATTGGTACTGTAATACGTAACTTCAACTTTGAGTGTGAAAAAAAAGAAAATATCTACTAGAAATATACACATATAAACAATTCAGAAAATTTTGCATGTAGCAAAAAAAGCAGATAAACACTGGAGGCCGCTGGCGCTGGGGGTCCACAGACCCCAGTTTGAAAATCCGAATCATAAATTCGCTGTGTTGTGTGTCATTTCGTAGTTAGTCTCAGAATGGAATTTGATGAGCAGTTTTTGCTTTGTTTCAATAATGTGTTTTATTATTTTGCTCATACTTCAGTTAAACTGGCACTTCACTGTGATGACACAGAATAAGGATTGTACATTTACAATATACAAGAATATCCATTTGTAAAATAAGTTAATTGTATTCACAGCTAGAGGGCGCTGTGTGTGTGTGAAGAATGACGTGTTGAGTCACTGGTGATAGTAGGCGGGGCCAGTAAAGCTGATGACCACTGATAAGAGCTGAAGAAAGAGGAAGAAAGTCAAGCAGTCACATGTAGAGACACACAGACAACATTCAGCATCAAGAAGATCAACAGAGCTGCTGTGAAGCTGAACTCAAGTCACAATGAACATCCTCCTCATCTTCACTTTCTCATCATCTTCACAACAAACTTTTCTCTTTCTCATCATGTCGTCATACACTTATTTCACTCATTTATATCACTGGACACACAAATGAAAGGACTAGATGAGCTTTCTGACACTATCAATCTGATTGACAGGTGCTGTGAGATGCATCGATGTGATCGGATATTCTGGAGGAAGTGTTCTTGTGAATTCACACCAGATTTGGCATAGTGATGTTAAACAATATCTATACATAAGCCACAATAATAGATGGAATATCTTAATAAAGAATGAGGACCATCGTAAATGGATTAAAGAGAGAAGATTCACTCTGTTCTGCAATGAGAACGGACACCTGATGATCTTCATCACAGATCTCGACACACAGGATTCTGGAACATACCAGATTGGGGTTGAAGACAAATGGTCCACTAAAATAATTCTGGAAGTCAAAGAAGGTGAGTGCAATAACGTTCAATAAAGGAAGGAAGGAGGCGGGAACCGGCAAACATTTATTTAAAACATTTAATTAAACAATAACAAAGTAAATAAACAGCCGGCAGCCCCTCACGGACGACTGCCGGCAACACAAACATAAATCAACTTAACATATGTCCGGGCCCGGTCCTCTCTCAGTGACGGTCCGGTCGCTCGTTCTCTTATGCTCCCGATCTCCACCGTGACACGAGACCGGTGCGTGTACAGCTGACGCTCATTAACACTCACTCACGGTCTCGCCCGCCTACTCCACTACAGTGAGTCATTATAAACATGAGTGAAGTATCTGCTGATCATGTCAAAGCTTCTGATGATTGTGAATAAATGTCTTCATATGTGATTGACAGATTCATGTTGTGGGCGTCACAGAGACTGATGGTGAAATACTGGACAAACTGCAAACTTCACCTGTCAATATTCACTGGATTATAAAACTGATGACAAGATGATATTTAAAGAAGGAAAACACTCCATTGAGATGATCCACAGCACATGGCAGAAGAAAGAGAGATTCAGTATTTCTGATGATATAGATAATAATCTCTTCATTGTGAGAATAACTGATGTGAGATCAGAAGATGCAGGAGTTTATTTATGTGGAGTTTATCTCAACAAAACCTCCTACAGTTACTCCATTCTTACTGCTGTTCATCTTCACATTATGAGTGAGTAGAAGAAACTCTCAATAACATCTGATTCACACAGTCTGTGTTTGTATTGATGATCGATGATGTTTGTGTGTGTGAAGTGTCTCCAGTGTTTGGAGATGAAGGAGGATCTGCTCAGATCATCTGTCCTTATGATCCCATCTATACATCAAAGACCAAAAAACTGTTGAAGAGTTGTAGAGATGAAAATACTCTCATTGAGATGAACAGATGGAGTGTGAATGATGACATGACAGCAAGTGTGTTTAGTGTGAACATCACTGGACTGACAGCAGAGGATGCTGGGAAATACTGCTGTGCAGTGACATTAGAAACAGACGTGATTTATCTTTACACTCATCTCATTATTATCATCAAACAGGGTGAGAGACATTTTCACTAATAATGAATATAAAAACGGACTTTGTTTGAATGTGAATCTTTATGATTTCTTCTTTAAAGAACTTCTCTTGAATAAGCGTGAAGGAGACAACATGTCAATGGAGTGCAAACATCACGCTGACTATCAGAAAGTCTTCTGTAAAGCACATGAAGTCTCAATGTGTGTCAATGATGGAGTTTCATTACAGTCGATCAGAGATGATGGATTCTCTTTAGTGATGAAACATCTACTGGAGTCTTTACTGTAAACATCAGTCATCTGAGAGAAGAGCATTCTGGGATATACTGGTGTGGATCTCACATCATCACTAAAGTGCATCTTAACGTCACCAGAGGTCAGAGAATTTCATTTCATTTGCATCAAGCCGACAATATAAATAAGTCTAAAAAGTTTTTTCAACAAGCCGTAGGTTTTTCGGTCAGTTTTTCACACTAGTTTACTGACATATGAATTTTTTTTAATCTTATTTAGCAATTAATATGTCGTCTATGTATGTCAGCGTGTTAAATTTAAATATGATGGCACATTGTTAACAATGAATTTTATTCGCTCTTTATTGTCTCGCAACTTGTGGTCTTCTTTTGTCACAAAACACACAAGAACCAAAGAAATTCAACGTTGTGGACATGCCGCCATATACTCTGGAGCTTCACCATGTTGACCCGCACATAACATAATTTTTATATACAATTATTTCATTGTGTAAGTAAAGTCAAATCTGTGATGTCATGAGGGTGAGAATATTAGGAGAGGATTTTTCAGATTTCAATGAACTGTTTCTCTAACATCATTGGTTACCGAAGAGTAAAACATAGAAAACCCAGTATGTTCAACCAGCGGTGTGGGTCACGTGCAGTCTCAGGCTCAGACGTCAGGCCCACGGACCGTTGGCTAAACGTCTGATGCATAAGGCAAACTTTTCTGGAAACACTTCAGCATGTTCAAAGTCGTCATCTTATTGGTTAAATTTCACAGGATTTCCGGTAGACGTGCGTGTCGCGTTCTTTTACGGTCAGCCTGCAAACAACACGAAGCCGTCTGATCTAAAAAGTAAGCTGTCGTGTTTACATCGGTTGCTATAAGAATTCATCACGATCGACTAAACGCTTCATTTTTAAAAGTATGCGAGGTTCACGGCATAGACGTATAATTGTTGTTGCTGTTAACTTTCTTGACTGCACATCGGTATGTTACTGCGCATTTCCACGCCTCTAAACATGACGCGGCACAAAACCAAACATGATTGGTTGCTTTACCTGTCAGTCATATGGCCTCTTGGGCGGGCCTTGGCCAAAGAAGGCGACGATAAGCTCCAGACCTTCATTATGAAGATCTGGCTAAGCAAGACTAGGTGACATGAAGCTGCCGTCTGCAGTTAGACAGCATGTCAAAGATGAAATATGTTGTATTTTAATTAATACTTTTCTGAAATTGGGATTTTCATTAGACTTTTTACATACATACATTTTATATACGTTACAGAAAAGACTAAAGAAAAGCATTTCAATTTACAACTTTGACAATTAAAAAAAAAAATGCAAGAGTTCACAAATAATATGGAAATAATAAATATCACTGTAGATGAAGCCTTGTTGGTTTGTACGTGAAGTGTTTGCGTGTGAAAGCAGGTCATTCTCTTAGAGCACATCAGAACCACAGCTGATGTCTGAGATTAGTTTGACTGTGAGCAGTTTCTCAGGAAACCACAACTGACACAAAATGATTAGCGATAAATGAACAGAATGAGAAGAAAACGAAAAGCAGAAGACATACGCTCAATTGGCCCTTTTTTTAACAAGTAATAAATATTGTGTGAATATAACGATACGAGAATACATGATCGACCATCCGTGGAGTTCAAACCTTATGAAAAACATCATCTCAGTAAATATTCAGTTTAAACATCATTCCACTTTTTTTTCACATATTGACTTGACTGAAGCATGTTGATAAAATGACGTTTATGTGTTTCCATGTTTGTGTGTGATTGTTTTAGGTTCAGATCTCTTCCTCATCATCATCACTTCTGTGAGTGTTCTGCTGCTGATGAAAACAATTATTCTGCTGTTGAATTTAGGATTCATCAGAAAAATAAACAAACTGAAGATCCCTGACACACATCCCAGTTCTGTGTTTTAATTTGACAATGTTGTTTTCACATTCACTTCATTCATGTTCTGTTGATAATGAACTGATTTCCATGTGTTTGTACGATACTCATATATTTTATTAATAAACATTATTTTATTCTGCTGTGTTATTTCAGGTGTGACGTGTGTCATTAAAGTCTATTGTATGATATGAATGTTGTGTGTTCAGCAGGTGTGTTTACTGGTCAGTGTGAGGAACAATATACTACATCTGTATATGAGCTCAAACACTGAGAGAAATCATGACTAATACATTCTGACAGTAAACTTCAACTCAAATCAACATCATGTGTGTATTTCTCTCCCCCTGCTGGTTATTATGAGTCATTACACAAACCTCTGACAGTGTGTCACGTGATCATTTGACACTATAGTGATCCCTCATGAACACTGAATGAGCTCATGATCAACTGCTGGACCTCTATGAAGCTTGTCTTATAAATGATATAATAAATGAGACAATAGTTTGTTAAGATAAGTGTCATCTTAACGTCTGATTGTGAAGCACGTGCATTGTGGCATCATGTTTTATGTCTAAAACATGTCTGTACAGTCCAAAAGTCTCTAGTATTTTCTAGACATGTGAACAATAATACATACATGACAAACTAATCAACTTTAATGAGTGTGTGTAAGAGTGAGAGTCATCATGTCCACTAGAGGCGCTGTGTGAGTGTGATGAATGACGTCTTGAGTCACTGGTGACAGTGGGCGGGGCCAGTAAAGCTGAAGATCTCTGATAAGAGCTGAAGAAAGAGGAAGAAAGTCAAGCAGTCACATGTAGAGACACACAGACAACATTCAGCATCAAGAAGATCAACAGAGCTGCTGTGAAGCTGAACTCAAGTCACAATGAACATCCTCCTCATCTTCACTTTCTTCATCATCTCAGGTCACAACTTTTCTCTTTCTCATCATGTCGTCATTCACTTATTTCACTCATTTATATCACTGGACACACAAATGAAAGGACTAGATGAGCTTTCTGACACTATCAATCTGATTGACAGGTGCTGTGAGATGCATCGATGTGATTGGATATTCTGGAGGAAGTGTTCTTGTGGATTCACGGAAGTCTTGGTGTAAAGACTGTTTTAAATCCATGACTAAACTCAACACACAGAGAAACATAATAAACTATAAGAAACATGAACAATGGATTACTGAAGGAAGATTCACTATGTATTGCAATGAGAACGGAAACCTGATGATCTACATCAGAGATCTGAACACACAGGATTTAGGAACATACCGGGTCAAGGATCAATCATTTGTTTTTGAAATTAATCTGAATGTGTATACTGGTAAGTCATTTTGACATCAGAAAATAATATGACTGTGGAAGT
This sequence comes from Triplophysa siluroides, assembly GCA_006030095.1. NCBI lineage: Eukaryota > Metazoa > Chordata > Actinopteri > Cypriniformes > Nemacheilidae > Triplophysa > Triplophysa siluroides. The sequence continues at coordinate 50,116 of VCII01000384.1, forward strand.
ATTTAGTGTTCTTCAGATTTTTACTGATTTGTTGTTTACATACTTTTTGTCCCAATAAACAAAAGATGCCAATCTTACATTATATAATCATATTTTCTGTGTTAATGACAGATGTGTGTTGTAAGGGGTCAAATACATTGGAGGCAAATATTAAACGAACTGCTGTCTTCAGATGTGAATATTCACAGAATCATATAGATGATGCCAAAACTGTATTGAAAGAAGACAAAGACTCCATTGAGATGATCTATAAAACAAACACCAATTTGGTGAAAAATAAAAAGAGATTCAACGTAAATGAAAATACAGATAAAAATAAAATAAGCCTGATAATAACTGATGTGAGATCAGAAGATGCAGGAGTTTATTTATATGGAGTTTGGATCTACAGAGACTCCTACAGTTACTCCATTCTTACTGCTGTTCATCTTCACATTATGAGTGAGTAGAAGAAACTCTCAATAACATCTGATGTAAATTCACACAGTCTGTGTTTGCTGCTGTAATATTTGATGAAGACACTGATTCATTGTCATGTGATGTTTGTGATTGACAGGTAAAGTGGGTGTGGTCAGAGTGACCGGCTACATAGGAGGTGGAATCATCTTCAAGTGTCATCCCCATCAATACAAAAGCAACACAAAATATGTGAGTAAAGAATCAGATGGATGTTGTGAGAGGAAGTATCCATCAGTTCAGGATCAATGGATGGACAATGGAGATGTTTGTCTATATGATGACACCACAGCAGGAGTCTTGATGGTGTATTTTAGAGAGCTGAACGCTGGACATGCTGGAACATACAGGTGTGGAGTGAATCCATCTCCATATACTGACACATTCACTCAAGTCCAGCTCCACATTAAAGACGGTGAGAAGCTTGAGATGTTTTTAATCGTGTCACGTCATTTAAATATATCACAGATCTTAACATGTGTTATTTCATGTCTCATAGATGCAGTTTTGTCTCATTGGTGGGTGAATAAAACTGTTTCTGTTGGTGATGAAGTCAATATTACCTGTCAGATCCCAGAGGAACATCAATTCAGTCCAAAACTCTTCTGTAAAGAGGATGAAAATCACATCTGTCAAACCGTCAGCAGATCTGAAGTGAAACTAAATGATTTCTCTGATAAAAGTGTTTTTACTGTGATCATCAGTGATGTGACGGTGAGAGATGCTGGAGTTTACTGGTGTGGAGCAGAAACCAGTCACACAGATCTCACTTTCATCTCTCTCACCACTAAAGTTCAACTCAAACTCAGCAGTGAGAACATTCTCTCTTTACTTTTGTAATTGTTTGTTTTTCATATTAATCAGTCAAATTAATCTCATTTGTTTTGTGTGAAGTGTCTCCAGTGTTTGGAGATGAAGGAGGATCTGCTCAGATCATCTGTCCTTATGATCCCATCTATACATCAAAGACAATAAAACTGTTGAAGAGTTGTAGAGATGAAAATACTCTCATGGAGATGAACAGATGGAGTGTGAATGATGACATGACAGCAAGTGTGTTTAGTGTGAACATCACTGGACTGACAGCAGAGGATGCTGGGAAATACTGCTGTGCAGTGACATTAGAAACAGACGTGATTTATCTTTACACTCATCTCATTATTATCATCAAACAGGGTGAGAGACATTTTCACTAATAATGAATATAAAAACGGACTTTGTTTGAATGTGAATCTTTATGATTTCTTCTTTAAAGAACTTCTCTTGAATAAGCGTGAAGGAGACAACATGTCAATGGAGTGCAAACATCACGCTGACTATCAGAAAGTCTTCTGTAAAGCACATGAAGTCTCAATGTGTGTCAATGATGGAGTTTCATTACAGTCGATCAGAGATGATGGATTCTCTTTAAGTGATGAAACATCTACTGGAGTCTTTACTGTAAACATCAGTCATCTGAGGAAGAGCATTCTGGGATATACTGGTGTGGATCTCACATCATCACTAAAGTGCATCTAAACGTCACCAGAGGTCAGAGAATTTAGCTTCATTACATTTATCATCACATTGAACTGTTTGCATTTATGATTGAAAATACCGCTGCCATTTTAGCAAATACATTTGCATTAGGATACACATTTTACCGTTTGTCATTTTGAAATCCGAAACATCAGTAACTTTATGTTACTATTGAATATTTGTGTTTAATTTTAATTAATGATGAAAAAAATGTAACTATTATTGTGACCTGATAGTTTCAGATTATCATAAAGTTATTTAGTAAAACGTTTCTGTTTTATGGAATTTTAGCAGATTATGTGTCCATTTATGATGAATGATGTGTTAAATAAATGAACGTTGCAACAACACAAGGTTTAGTTAAAATTAAACAAAATTTGTTTTTCATAAGAAGACATTAAGATGTGATAAGTTAAAGATAGACCAAATTGTTTTTAACAAGAGTGCAAAAGTGAACACAAGTTCTTGAGTTTTGTGCTCATTGTCATTGTGTTCCTGTAGCTCATGTGGCAGATCATTGCATTAGCAGTATACAAGATTGTGGGTTTAATTTCCAAAATTCCAAATCATTCCAAAAATGATGAAAATGTATTTATTTAAAATGATGCTTGATCTGTTAAACACTGTAAACGATCAGAGTGAACCTGTGCAGCATACGAGTATTTACTGTTACATATTTTACAAACATGTTTGTATAATTTTAATTTCTGTGCTGTGACCTTTGAATCCACTGCCCTCAAAAAATATTCTGATAATAATAAATTACCAATAATCAGATTATTTTAAATCAGCATTCATAAAGAATAATCATGATATCTTTATATAAAGTGTGTTAATTCTGTCACAGAGTGTCTGAGAAACGCTGTTGGTGTGATGAATTGACGTGTTTTTTCCGACCACAGAAAACAGTCGAAGGTTCAGGGTGTAAATTTATTTGAGCTGTGAAGGTTTAACAAACACATTCAGGAAACCAACAGCGAGACCACACGGACAGAGAGAAATAAGAACAGAGGTTATGTGCAGTCTGCACAAGACAAACGATTGTTTCATAAAACTACATTTATATCTCATCATTTAGTGTTAAAGAGACTTTTTTTAAGCAAACACTGGAAATGTTCCTGTATTTAACACACGTGTGCCTCCACAACATCACTTTGCATTATAAGAAAAGACTAAAACATCCACAAATATTATGATGAACAGAACAACAAAGACTGTTTGTGAAATACTATTAAACATTAATTTAGTTTGTATTGTACATATATGTTTACATTTCGGCCGACACTTTTATTCAAAGAGATTTACAGCGTATTTAAGTTGCTTGTTTTTAATCATTATTACGTTTTCATGGAATCAAACACACAACTCTTGTGCTGCTAGTGCAATGCTCAAATAAATATGTCAAATATTAAATGTGTAAATTGGATATAAATACTAATCATTATAAATGTGTAAATATGTAAATATGTAATGTATTTGTGTCCGTATATAGTTATTATCTGCTTTAGTTTCAGATTCCTCAGTGATCATTATTGTGTGTGTTTGTGTGATTCTGCTGCTGATTGGAGGAATCACTCTGGTTATAGTTTATCAATTCAAACACAACAAGACACCAGGTGATGATCTCACACACACACACAAAATACAAGATAAAACATCAAATATAATAAATGAACAATAAAGTAATTTTTCTTTCAATTCTCTCCCAGATCCTGGATCATTACCCACAATCCCCTCCTCTGATGATGTTCTGTATGCTGCTGTCAGTTTCTACAAGCATGAAGATTCTGTCATTGATGGTACAAGTAAGGACGAGATTTTAACAGACTACACCACGGTCAGTCACAACACAAGACTCAAATAACACAAACATTATTCAAGCTTTAATTTTCACCTTTCCTACTGCAAATATAAACCAGTCACATTGTCTTTTGCTACATTTTATAAAAGCTCCTAAATATCTGCTCTTAAGTACCCGGCTAAACCTCATAACATGGGCTCAGAACTGTTAAAACATGTTTTGGGGATTTCTAAGATGTAAAATCTTTTTTTGCTCTATAAAACCTCAGAATTGTTCGACATATGAGCTTCAGACTTATTGAGAACATAAGTTGTTTATAAATATATTTGCATGCTTTTAAATTTACAAATGTAATTTACAAAATCATATTACATTATATCTTATACTGTTTTAATTAAAAGCACCTAGAAATAAACTTTCCTAATTTAAATCCCTGTTGGTGATGATTTGAATTGAAAGATGAAGTCTTATGCTTTTCTTGATGTCTATATTCTTGTGATCATATAAGGCAGATGTCACGGTTGTGTTTCTTGTGACAAATAAACTTGTGTGTCAGATGTTAGAAGGTGTGACTAAAAACAGGAAATGGTTTACGGTTTCAAAAATAGTCTCAAAAGTTTCCACAAGACTCTTCTCTCTCTTTTCATAAACATTTACTCAGTATTTTTTTATCAAAGTCACTGAGTGCAGCTGTGACACATCAGATGAGACCCAGCCCTCCCGACTAAGACTGGTTTCTCCTAGTTTGTTTTTCTCCATTTATTTATTATTGGAGTTTGAGTTTCTCGTCACAGGGCGACTGCTTTTATTAGATATTATTTATTAGAATGATCTTGCTTGTTCTATAAACACCATGCACTGTGCTGTATCTTACCTTTTCTGTGTTTTTCTGTTTTTCTCCTGTAACGCTGGTGAACAATGCACATTGTGAAAAGTGCTGAATAAATAAAATTGAATTGAAATGAATTGAATTGAATTTATATGTGTTCAATGATGACTCTTTACAGCAGCACACACACTAAACACACACTGATGTGATGATGTGTGAATGAATGTTGTGGCGCCATCTAGAGGTGAATGATAGTAAGAGTTCTGACTGACTGCTGCTGTCCGTGGTGCTGAACTCACTGATGACTCTTAAAGTGATTCTTAAACACACAACTGCACTTATCACACACACAACATTCACATTATCAACACATGGGATCCAGAAGAGAGATCCACATGTATCTGTGTAGCTTTTAGTTTAAGAAAACATTTATTTTCTTCTAGCACATCAACTTTCAAATCTCAATGGTGACCAAATCTTTATCAAAACACTTAGCCTGTTGAAGAATGTAACATTCTTCAAATATTTCTAGATACACAATTTGTCAAATTTTGTTGCCAAAAAGCAATGTCAATGTTGTGATAGCACATCCCAATTGAGTTACAAAAATATGTATATTTTCATTATATTGGAATATATTAATATTTAACTTTTAATTTTCAGTCAATATAATAATACATATTGAAGAAAATAACTTATATATTTCAAAGCTTTATTGCCACTTGCAAATCTAGAAAGGCATCGATCTATATGCGCCATCTAGTGGAATATTTAAATAATGTCACACTAAAGATTGTTTCCATATGAATGATGTTCATGATGATACACAAATATTTAAAGCTGTCAGATCACACTATGCTTGTAGGAGACTCAAGTTTCCACAACTTAAACTCTTAAAATTTAGTTCACAATTTTATATATTTTTATTTATAGAAGATTTATAAAGGGCTGTTCTATCCTCTTACAAAGATGAGACCTTTATTTTGAAACACTATATTTCTAGCGTTGGCAGCCATTGGGATGACGTCGCTGATGAAGGGAAGGGAGTGTTTGTCGCTTTTTATTTTTTACCATTACAAAGTTTACCAGTTTGTTAAGCACCCATCAAAAAAACACAAAATGTCTGATATTAAAGTATTTTGTGTAAGTTTATTATACTCGTGTAGTCATGTAGTTTATTGTTTGGAAATTATCATTGCACGTTTGTACTTTGTTTTATTTGTTATTAAGCTCTTGCGATTTTCTGAAGTTAAATTGTCATGTTTGAATATTATTTGAGGAGCTCTTTAATATCTTCTGTTATTGAAAACTCAGCAGTAAGCTACAGCATGACATCAATTATGTCAAAGAGTGTTTTGTCTGTAACTTTTTGTACATTCAATTTGTGAGAATATCCATAGGCCTACTTAATACGGTTAAAAGACAATTATTGTAGCACCTGCTAGAGGCGCTGTTTCATTGTGATGAATGACGTGTTGAGTCACTGGTGATAGTGGGCGGGGCCAGTAAAGCTGATGACCACTGATCAGAGCTGAAGAAAGAGGAAGAAAGTCAAGCAGTCACATGTAGAGACACACAGACAACATTCAGCATCAAGAAGATCAACAGAGCTGCTGTGAAGCTGAACTCAAGTCACAATGAACATCCTCCTCATCTTCACTTTCTTCATCATCTCAGGTCACAACTTTTCTCTTTCTCATCATGTCGTCATTCACTTATTTCACTCATTTATATCACTGGACACACAAATGAAAGGACTAGATGAGCTTTCTGACACTATCAATCTGATTGACAGGTGCTGTGAGATGCATCGATGTGATCGGATATTCTGGAGGAAGTGTTCTTGTGAATTCACGGAAACTTTGGGGCAATGACTATAAACAATCTATATAAGCATCCAGATGAATTGAAAATGTTAATTAATAATGAAAAACACAATGCATGGATAAATAAAGGAAGATTTGCTCTATTTTGTAATGAATCTAGAGCCCTCATGATCCTGATCAGAGATCTGAACACACACCACTGGAACATACCGGATTGGTGTTGATGGTAAATGGTCTATTAATATGAGTCTAAAAGTGAAAGAAGGTGAGTTATTATAAACATGAGTGAAGTATCTGCTGATCATGTCAAAGCTTCTGATGATTGTGAAATAAATGTCTTCATATGTGATTGACAGATTCATGTTGTGGGGCGTCACAGAGACTGATGGTGAATACTGGACAAACTGCAAACTTCACCTGTCAATATTCACAAGATCATATAACTGATGAGAAGATCATATTGAAAAATGGAAAAGACTTGACCTACAACACACTGAAGAACAAAGAGAGATTCAGTATTTCTGATGACAAAATTAAAAACATCTTTATGGTCAAAATAACTGATGTGAGATCAGAAGATGCAGGAGTTTATTTATGTGGAGTTTATCTCAACAAAACCTCCTACAGTTACTCCATTCTTACTGCTGTTCATCTTCACATTATGAGTGAGTAGAAGAAACTCTCAATAACATCTGATGTAAATTCACACAGTCTGTCTTTGCTGCTGTAATATTTGATGAAGACACTGATTCATTGTCATGTGATGTTTGTGATTGACAGGTAAAGTGGGTGTGGTCAGTGCGAGCGGATACTCAGCAGGTGGAATCATCTTCAAGTGTCATCACCATCAATATAAAAGCAAACATTTATTAATTTCACATTCATTAATATATTAAGTCGATTTTAACATGTGAAATTTCATGTCTCATAGATGCAGTTTTGTTTCATTGGTGGGTGAATAAAACTGTTTCTGTTGGTGATGAAGTCAATATTACCTGTCAGATCCCAGAGGAACATCAATTCAGTCCAAAACTCTTCTGTAAAGAGGATGAAAATCACATCTGTCAAACCGTCAGCAGATCTGAAGTGAAACTAAATGATTTCTCTGATAAAAGTGTTTTTACTGTGATCATCAGTGATGTGACGGTGAGAGATGCTGGAGTTTACTGGTGTGGAGCAGAAACCAGTCACACAGATCTCACTTTCATCTCTCTCACCACTAAAGTTCAACTCAAACTCAGCAGTGAGAACATTCTCTCTTTACTTTTGTAATTGTTTGTTTTTCATATTAATCAGTCAAATTAATCTCATTTGTTTGTGTGAAGTGTCTCCAGTGTTTGGAGATGAAGGAGGATCTGCTCAGATCATCTGTCCTTATGATCCCATCTATACATCAAAGACAAAGTATCTGTTGAAGAGCTCCACCACAGATGAAAATACTCTCATGGAGATGAACAGATGGAGTGTGAATGATGACATGACAGCAAGTGTGTTTAGTGTGAACATCACTGGACTGACAGCAGAGGATGCTGGGAAATACTGCTGTGCAGTGACATTAGAAACAGACGTGATTTATCTTTACACTCATCTCATTATTATCATCAAACAGGGTGAGAGACATTTTCACTAATAATGAATATAAAAACGGACTTTGTTTGAATGTGAATCTTTATGATTTCTTCTTTAAAGAACTTCTCTTGAATAAGCGTGAAGGAGACAACATGTCAATGGAGTGCAAACATCACGCTGAATATCAGAAAGTCTTCTGTAAAGCACATGAAGTCTCAATGTGTGTCAATGATGGAGTTTCATTACAGTCGATCAGAGATGATGGATTCTCTTTAAGTGATGAAACATCTACTGGAGTCTTTACTGTAAACATCAGTCATCTGAGAGAAGAGCATTCTGGGATATACTGGTGTGGATCTCACATCATCACTAAAGTGCATCTAAACGTCACCAGAGGTCAGAGAAATTAGTTTCATTCATTTTATTTGCCTCATCATCGGCCAGACAAACAATTTTGTTTCATTAAGTTGTTATTGCTTCAGAAGAATTTATATTGCTGTTTATACCGAAGTGTTTTTTATCTACACACAGAATTTATATAAAGCATCACACTGAATTATTAGCCATTATGGTTAAAGATGTAGTTAAAGATTTGATCACTTCAGATCATTTTGAAATCAGACATCAGTGACTTTCATTTATGTGCTGCTGTCTTGCAGTGAATGACAAAAGTTTTTATCTATTTAATGTTTTAGTTTATTAATTTTATTAACTGATGAAATACACATTTAACCTTTAATGTAAACTGATAGTGGGGCAGAAGTTATTGAAATCTTTACAATAAAACAATTGCTTAATTTTTTAGGTCATTATGATTTATTCATAAACATATTTTTGGCTTTTAAACACTGTAAATTAATCTGAATAAAGTGAATTTAGTGTTTGATTCTTTACAGTTCGTTTCTTGAGTTTTTTAAGGATAATTTCTGTATTTGTCTCTGTCTGAGCTGTGAAACCTCCACTGCCCTCAAAGTTAATAATGTATGACCAATAATCAGATTATTTTAAATCAGTATTTATAAAGAATAATTATGATATCTTTATATAAAGTGTGTTTATTTTGGTGACAGAGTGTCTGAGAAACACTGTTGGTGTGATGAACTGACGTGTTTTTTCCGACCACAGAAAACAGTCGAAGGTTCAGGGTGTAAATTTATTTGAGCTGTGAAGGTTTAACAAACACAGGAAACCAACAGCGAGACCACACAGACAGAGAGAAATAAGAACAGAGGTTATGTGCAGTCTGCACAAGACAAACGATTGTTTATAAAACTGTTATGTGTTATCATGAACAGAGTAGAGTTGTAAAAATACTGTAGATTATTTATAGACTTCAATTTCGCTTTTATTCTACATTCATGCTTACATTTACATGTATGCATTTGGCAGACGCTTTAATTCAAAGAGATGTAGAGTTTAAATCTGTAAATCGTTTTGCTTTCATAATAATGCTGGCACAATCCTCTATCAACTGAGCTGCAGAAACATAACAAATATTATTTGGGTGAAAATGTTCTTCTACTAATGTTACTATTGTGTTTAGTTTCAGATTCCTCAGTGATGATGATGATTATTGTGTGTGTTTGTGTGATTCTGCTGCTGATTGGAGGAATCACTCTGATTATAGTTTATCAATTCAGACACAACAAGACACCAGGTGATGATCTCACACACATCACTACCATCAGTAGCAAAATATAATATAATATGTATTAAATATATTTATTTTTGTCACAAACCTGTCTCTTGTTTCACCTGGATGTTGTGGACTTTTAGTTTGTATTCTTTAGTTCCAGTTTCTTATGTTATGTTGTAGTTCTTTTTGTTCTTGGTTCCCTGTTGATTTTCTCCCAGGTGTGTTAGCTCTCCGTAGTTTGTGTATTTATACCCGTGTTTGCCATAGTCCTTGTTTGTTATCGTATGTCTTTATCGTGTTGTTTATTTTTGTCTTGTTTATTGTTTTTGCATCGTCTTGCCAAGTTCATGTTTCTGTTACATGTTTTGGATTTATTAAACATTAATTCACTGCATGTAGATCCATTTTCTCTCTTCTGTTTCTGGACTGCACGTGACCATTTTTTTTATTCTCTCCCAGGTCCAGGATCATTACCCACAATCCCCTCCTCTGATGATGTTCTGTACACTGCTGTCAGTTTCCACAGGCACGAAGATTCTGTCAGTGATGTTACAGTCACCTTCAGTAAAGAGGAGATTTTAACAGACTACACCACTGTCAGACACAACACAAGACTCAACTAATACATGTACTCGAACGAAATTGTAATATTTTAATATTTACAGTAATATTTTAATAATTTCAAAGACAAAGCAGTTTTATATAAACTTGAAAGACACATTTGCTTTTCACCTTTCTCACTGCAAACAAACCTTTTACTACTTTTTTAAAACCTCTTAAATATACGCTCTTAATTTTAAAATGGCTTTTTTTGCTGTTAAAATGGCTTTATGTTAATTTACTGGTTTTATAAGCACGTGACAATACATTTTCTAATCTGTCGTCTGCTGGTGATGAATTATTAAAGTGAAAGATGAATTCTTGCTTTTCTTTCACTTGCTGTTTAATTCTTGTGATCATATAAGGCAGATGTCACCATTGTGTTTCTTGTGACAAACAAACATGTGAGTCAGACGAAGGTGAGATTAAAAACAGGAAATGGTTTCAAAAATAGTCACAAAAGTTTCCATGAGACTCTTCTCTCTCTGTGCATGAGCTAGTTACTGATCGCTGAATTTGTTTATGCATCAGATTCAGTTTTGAATGAATGTTGTGGCGCCATCTAGAGGTGAATATTAGTAAGAGTTCTGACTGACTGCTGCTGTCCGTGGTGCTGAACTCACTGATGATGATCTCACAACTGCACATATATACACACACAACATTCATAAACACTCAAATGACGTAAATCACATGTGACCACAAAAGAGATCTGCATTGATCTGCGTAGCTTTTAGTTTTAGAAAACATTTATTGTTCTTACAGCAGATCTCACAAAACTCAGTGGTGTCTGTGTAAAATCTGTATAATTAAATAAATTATTCAGTTCTTAGCCTTTTGAAGAATTAAAAATTCTGAAATAATTTCTATATACACAATGACTTAAATATGCCACTCAAGTTTTGTTCCCAAAAATCAATGCCAATGTTTTGAAAGCACATTTGCAAATTTAGAAAGGCATCGATGTACAAGCGCCATCTAGAGGAATATTTAAACAATGTCACTCTGAAGATGTTTTTTGAGCATTTCTTATATAATTGATGTTCATGATGCATATTGACTGAAGGAGCTCTAAAACGAGCAGAAACCTAAAGTGACATTAATTCTGTCAAAGAGTGTTTTATCGGAAACGTTTTGTACATTAAATACTGTGTGTGAGAATGTCCATTTTAAGAGAAAACAGCACCGGCTAGAGGCGCTGTGTGAGTGTGAAGAATGACGTGTTGAGTGACTGGTGATAGTGGGCGGGGCCAGTAAAGCTGAAGATCTCTGATAAGAGCTGAAGAAAGAGGAAGAAAGTCAAGCAGTCACATGTAGAGACACACAGACAACATTCAGCATCAAGAAGATCAACAGAGCTGCTGTGAAGCTGAACTCAAGTCACAATGAACATCCTCCTCATCTTCACTTTCTTCATCATCTCAGGTCACAACTTTTCTCTTTCTCATGTCGTCATTCACTTATTTCACTCATTTATATCACTGGACACACAAATGAAAGGACTAGATGAGCTTTCTGACACTATCAATCTGATTGACAGGTGCTGTGAGATGCATCGATGTGATTGGATATTCTGGAGGAAGTGTTCTTGTGGATTCACGGAAGTCTTGGTGTAAAGACTGTTTTAAATACATGAATAAACTCAACCCACAGGGAAAGATAATCAGCTTTAACAAAAATAAACAGTGGATTAATAAAGGACGATTCACTCTGTTTTGTAATGAGAAAGGATATTTAATGATCCTGATCACAGATGTTAACACACAGGATTCTGGAACATACCAGATTGGGTTTGATGGTAAATGGTCTATTAATATGAGTCTGGAAGTGAAAGAAGGTGAGTTATTATAAACATGAGTGAAGTATCTGCTGATCATGATAAAGCTTCTGATGATTGTGAAATAAATGTCTTCATATGTGATTGACAGATTCATGTTGTGGGGCGTCACAGAGACCTGATGGTGAATACTGGACAAACTGCAAACTTCACCTGTCAATATTCACAAGATTATAAAACTGATGACAAGATCATATATAAAGTGGGGAAAAAAATCATTGAGGTGAAACACTCTGATATATGGACCGAAAGGAATCAGAAAGGACAATTCCAAATATCTGATGATATAGATAATAATCTCTTCATTGTGAGAATAACTGATGTGAGATCAGAAGATGCAGGAGTTTATTTATGTGGAGTTTATCTCAACAAAACCTCCTACAGTTACTCCATTCTTACTGCTGTTCATCTTCACATTATGAGTGAGTAGAAGAAACTCTCAATAACATCTGATGTAAATTCACACAGTCTGTGTTTGCTGCTGTAATATTTGATGAAGACACTGATTCATTGTCATGTGATGTTTGTGATTGACAGGTAAAGTGGGTGTGGTCAGTGCGAGCGGATACTCAGCAGGTGGAATCATCTTCAAGTGTCATCCCCATCAATACAACAGCAACACAAAATATGTGAGTAAAGAATCAGATGGATGTTGTGAGAGGAAGTATCCATCCGTTCAGGATCAATGGATGGACAATGGAGATGTTTGTCTATATGATGACACCACAGCAGGAGTCTTGATGGTGTATTTTAGAGAGCTGAACGCTGGACATGCTGGAACATACAGGTGTGGAGTGAATCCATCTCCATATACTGACACATTCACTCAAGTCCAGCTCCACATTAAAGACGGTGAGAAGCTTGAGATGTTTTTAATCGTGTCACGTCATTTAAATATATCACAGATCTTAACATGTGTTATTTCATGTCTCATAGATGCAGTTTTGTCTCATTGGTGGGTGAATAAAATCTGTTTCTGTTGGTGATGAAGTCAATATTACCTGTCAGATCCCAGAGGAACATCAATTCAGTCCAAAACTCTTCTGTAAAGAGGATGAAAATCACATCTGTCAAACCGTCAGCAGATCTGAAGTGAAACTAAATGATTTCTCTGATAAAAGTGTTTTTACTGTGATCATCAGTGATGTGACGGTGAGAGATGCTGGAGTTTACTGGTGTGGAGCAGAAACCAGTCACACAGATCTCACTTTCATCTCTCTCACCACTAAAGTTCAACTCAAACTCAGCAGTGAGAACATTCTCTCTTTTGGTAATTGTTTGTTTTTCATATTAATCAGTCAAATTAATCTCATTTGTTTGTGTGAAGTGTCTCCAGTGTTTGGAGATGAAGGAGGATCTGCTCAGATCATCTGTCCTTATGATCCCATCTATACATCAAAGACACTAAAACTGTTGAAGAGTTGTAGAGATGAAAATACTCTCATGGAGATGAACAGATGGAGTGTGAATGATGACATGACAGCAAGTGTGTTTAGTGTGAACATCACTGGACTGACAGCAGAGGATGCTGGGAAATACTGCTGTGCAGTGACATTAGAAACAGACGTGATTTATCTTTACACTCATCTCATTATTATCATCAAACAGGGTGAGAGACATTTTCACTAATAATGAATATAAAAACGGACTTTGTTTGAATGTGAATCTTTATGATTTCTTCTTTAAAGAACTTCTCTTGAATAAGAGTGAAGGAGACAACATGTCAATGGAGTGCAAACATCACGCTGACTATCAGAAAGTCTTCTGTAAAGCACATGAAGTCTCAATGTGTGTCAATGATGGAGTTTCATTACAGTCGATCAGAGATGATGGATTCTCTTTAAGTGATGAAACATCTACTGGAGTCTTTACTGTAAACATCAGTCATCTGAGAGAAGAGCATTCTGGGATATACTGGTGTGGATCTCACATCATCACTAAAGTGCATCTAAACGTCACCAGAGGTCAGAGAATTTCATTTAGGACAACTATTTTAATTTGGCCACCACACTCACAGATGCGTTTCAATAACTTGTTTCAAAGTTTGTTTACATTTAAACGCCTGATCTAAACGTTGCATAACTCTAGTTTCCTTGTATAATTCAGACTGAGGGTGTTGCTCTGATGTTTATTGAAAGGCAGTCATATCTCTTAGAATTAGGGCTGGGAAAGTTAACGCATTAATTAATGGTGACAATTAAATATTTAATCGTGTATTAGCTCATTAACTCATCTATTTCGAAAGTCAGTTGTTCACTGGCTCTGAAACGTTCAGACAAACCATTGATGGGTCACAGAAGGGGTGGGGATGTTGATGGGTGGGGTGTTATAAGTTGTCCATGCATGTATTAGACATGTAAAATTGCAAAAATTAAAGTGTCGGAACAAAATATTATATTTAAAAGCGAATGCGAACCAAGACCTGCCTGAAACGCCTGGCGTAACTACACCCCGGCGAATGTACGTCACTTCGTAACATGACTTGACTTCAGATCGCCCAAATCTAAACGCAAGTAAAGTGGGCGTACTTGTAAATCTCATTGTATCGTCGCCGCCTCCGCCAGTTTCGTTGCGAAAAGAAAGACTTTTTGTTTGCCCTGCCAAAGGATGAGACGACTAAAAACGAATGGTTACATTTTATTTACAACACTGTTGCAGAAAAGTACAATCCGAATGTTTAAGTTTGTGCAGCGCATTTCACCGACGATTGCTTCACGAACGTAGAAGAGAGATAAGACCGGCTATGCACGAAAGCTTTGGTTAAAAAGTGGGGCCATTCCAACCATTAAAACTTCTCGGTGAATCTGGCGCTTCAGATTCGCAGCCTGTACGTATATTTTCATTGTAAAAGACTTTGCTACGGACTAGCGCGGGTTAAGTTTGTCGTGTGTTTGTGATCTGCAAATGCAGACATGCGCAAAACGTGAAATAAGAGACAAGATAAGTCCTAATAATCAGTAATAATGTTCCAACTAGAGGCAACAAATGTCGTGTTTATAAATTATTTTTATATTTCGTATTTATTTTGGGTTTATTGTCTTTGTTGAGTCGTGACGAGACGTTGCGTAACACTAGTTGATCAAGAAGGGCCAAAGCGCTCGTGTTATTTATTATGTTACCATTCCCTGCTGTAATGCGAGCTTATTTCTATCTCACACAAACTACGTATGATTTATATGGTTGTTTGTTTATAGTCTTTATAAGGTTGTTTGTTTATAGTCTTTATAACGTCGTATATAAAAGGTGAAACAGTTAGCTATAGTTTTTAACTATGTAACATCATATTTTTAAAAATACCTTACCAGTCCTTTACATCCTGCTCAAGTCGCGGTGGCAAAGTTGATGTATCGGCATGATCATCTACATTTTCAGTATCAGATTCAGGCTCGAATTGATACAAGGAACCGATGACATTTTATCACCTGTCTGGAGAATTGCGTGGGAACATGATGTTCCGAATATGGTAAGAGACGTTACATTTCCGCAATGTTCGACCGATCACTACGCACTGGTGAACTGGCCAATCATAGCACACCTCGCTTTTCAGAGGGATGAGCTTTGTAAAAAATCAGCGTGTTTCAGAGAGGCGGAGCAAAGAGGAGATACAAACATGCACGGTATGGGGAAAATACAACGTTTTTTTACTTTAAATGGTGTATACACATTACATTACGTCTCAAACAAACCATAATATTTGTTTTAGCCATGCAATATGACTTCTTTAAAGGAATTGTGTTCTCTTTATTTGAATTGTTAAGATAAAGAAAAAAGTAGCATGCAATAATTTAGTTGTTTTAAGATGTGCTTTAAATACACTTTAAATACAATACACTTTACACTTTGTGTTGAAGGAGAGTTTATAAGCAATAAAATCAATAATCATTATAACTTGTTTTTCTATATCAAACTAGACAGAACGTCAATGCCCTGGCAGTGGCAGATAGCTTTGGTTTTATATGTATTTGATTATATCAGCAGTGAATCCTCAGGGCCCACTGTCAGGCCTTAACTATCATAAAAATAAGATTCAAACTTTTAAATACTATGTTAAATAAAAGTCGGCCGATTTTCCCTATTATATATGTATATTTGTATATTTGACTTCCTGGTTCGATGCGGACTCTATTGACGAGAGATTTCCAAGTCTCACGAGAGTAATTCAAGATGCTTCGTTTAAATCAGAGATCTCTCGTGTTCACTTTTCAGTTAAAAGCATGGCCGGGGCATTAAGCCGTTTTCAGACATGGTGTTTCTCTCAAACGGTTTGATTCATTTGAGGGTGGCGAAACATCTGTCTGGCTCAAGTTTTCATCTGCATCATCATTTAACAAGAACTTTAGAGATGTTGTTGATTTTACATTAGGCATACACAATCACAAAATGAGTGTTATTAAAAATATCATTACAACCATGACATACAGTAGACAACCATTATTTTCAACCAAACAAATTTTGGTTGAAATAATATTGAATTCATTTACAAGTTTAGACAATTTATGTTTTATATATTTATAGCAGAACTGCCCCACACCTGCCCACACGTGAACCACAGCTGTTAAAAACATATCTTCACATAGTTTTCTCACAAATGCACCTCACTGTTATTTTTTGTGTGATGAGCAGGCATTTTACCAACCGCAGAAAACAGTTGAAGTTTCGGCGTCTCCATTTATTTTTAGATACAACAGACTGACTCAGGAAACCAACAGTGTGACCACATAGGACTGAATGCAGAGAAATACAGATGTTGTGTGTGTAACTATTATACACGTGTCTGTGTGTCATTTTATCTGTTATTACTTTGTTTGTTTAGTTTCAGATTCCTCATTGATCATCATCATTATTGTGTGTGTTTGTGTGATTCTGCTGCTGATTGGAGGAATCACTCTGATTATAGTTGATCAATTCAGACACAACAAGACACCAGGTGACGATCTCACACACTCACATTCACACACACGCACGCACGCACGCACGCACGCACGCACGCACGCACACGCACAAACACTCATTTTGTTGTTTAGTGAATTTTTTTAATAGCTTGAACTGTGGCAGTTACAGTACATACAATAAAATGCGTTCTCTCTCAGATTGTGGATCAGCCCAAATAAACCATAATGCACTATTACCCACAATCCCCTCCTCTGATGATGATGATGGTCTGTACGCTGCTGTCAGTTTCCACAAGTGTGAAGATTCTGTTTCGGTCACCTTCAGTAAAGATGAGATTTTAACTGAGTACGCTTCTGTCATTTACTGCACAAGACTCAACTAAAGTTGTTCAAACACTTTAAAACAGATTGTGGGTTTTTTATCATTCATAAACAAGACAAGTGAGACAAATGTGTGTTTTTTGTGCTGTTTTTGTATTCTACAAAGTCTCCTACTTTTAAACCTTTGGAAAGTGAACATGAAAGAGGATAAACTCATAACATCAGCACAGCGTTAAACTAAAAGTTACATGTTTATATGCAATGAAAGAACATTTTAATACTTTTTATTTTAGCAAAACTCAGAGCTGCAAGAGGCTTGAAATTGTCTGTTGAAAACATTTTCATTTCTTCTGAACTGCTCTTGTGGTTTATTGCTGTTTATCTTTTGATCATAGAAACCAGAAGTGCAGTTCGTGTTGTCTTGTATCAGTCAAACATGAAGAGACAGATAAGAATGTCATTAAACAGGAAATGCTCAAAAAAGTTTCCATGAGTCTCCTTTGTCTGCACAAGTTTGTTTTCATAATTTATGAAGGTTATTTTCTCTTAGTTTGGACAGTGTTTTAGAGGTAAACGTTTAATTTGAATTATGATTTGGGTTAAATCCAGGGACATGTTGTTTTCTCTTTCTTGTTGTTCATACTGTATACAGTAGTGTGTGTCACTGCCATGTGTGTTTTATGTTCATGTTTCTCTCCTCTGTATCTTGTATCTTTCTCTGTCTTCACTGTGGTTGTCTAGACGGAAACCTGATAAAGCTGCAAAGACGTTTAATGAAGAGAGAGACGGAGAGGGTTTCTGTATGATCAAGTGTGTTTTAAATAATCGCAAGTAAAATTGTTTCTTCCTTCGGGTAATAGTCGAGTTGTTCTGTTTGATGTTTAGATAATTGTTTTTCTTTTCTTACTGCCCATAAAAGTGTGAAGTATCTTGCTTTACAAATGTAATGCAATGCAATGCAATGTGTAAATGCAATGTAAGTTGCTTTGGGTAAATGTGTCTGCCAAATGCATAAATGTAAATGTTAATAAATCTTAAACACACATTAAACACAGAGATGTGATGATGTTTGAATAAATGCTGTGGCGCCATCTAGAGGTGAATATTTAGTAAGAGTTCTGACTGACTGCTGCTGTCCGTGGTGCTGAACATACTGATGACTTTTAAAGCTACAAACCACGATAATTTTGGGCTAAAAATAATTAGAAATCAATTATTGACTATAGCAGATAAGCACAATGCTAAGCTTATAATCATTATTTATAATTTGCGCTGTCGGTTCACCTCTGGCAGGATATTAACATTTTTGGGAGAACCTATTTGCGTCTTACATCGCGTCCGTAAACACAAAGGAGAGGAACTGGCTAGTTTATCACGTGTGTGTGGAGGGTGCTGCAGTTTTGAACATTCTTATAAAAGTAGCTTAGAATCATCATCATCTAGATGGCTGTGTTTAAAAGCGATCTGGAAAATGTCATGTAAACATCTCAATTTACTAAGTTCTGATGCTGATAACATCTGGGTAATCACTTGTTGTTAATAGCAAAGTAACCTCGGCTCCGGAGAGTTAAAGTGACACCTCCTAAAGCAAAAGCTGATATTGACAGAGATTTGAGAGTTGGCTCTGACATCTGAAAGGATTGCATTAATGGGTAAGAAGTCGCTATTGTGATTTATCTTTTACATTTTTACATTTATGCATTTGGCAGACGCTTTAATCCAAAGCGACTTACATTGCATTATCCTATACATTTGTATTTGCAATCCCCAGGGATCGAACCCACAACCCTTGCGTTGTTAACACAATGCTCTTACCACTGGTCTTCAGGAAAGCATTTTTAAATTCTTTGTTTCATTTAGTCAGAAAAAACAGTGGCAGATATGGTGTGTGTTCAGATGACATGATTCAGATACAGTATATTACTTGTTGGTAGACGGTCCTTCCATGTCATTTAGAGTTTTTGAAAACATCAGGCGCAGAGCAATAACCAATGGTACAAATGATGTGATGTTTTAAATGTTTCGCATTCTATCCAAAGCACAACACACTTATAGAAAAAACTGCATATAACTGCAATGTCATGTTTCAAACGGAGGCCAAACTTCCAGACTGTAGCTTTAAAGTAAAACACTTTTAAAAGTGTCCATACGCATTCCTTGAAACTACACCAACCCTAACTCTACATACAAAGTGCATACACAGCAAAACCTCCAGTGTTAAATTAACACTTTTAGTGTTCATATAATTCCCCCTTGGAGTGTCAAAAAGTAACACTGAAGCAGAGTTACAGTTAATGAGATAATTAAGGTGATTAATGAAGTGATGATTGATCATTAATGATGAACAGCTGCTGATAACAAACACAATCACTGAAGAAAACATGAAAAACAAGAAAAATAGTCAACCTAATAGTGTTTAGTGTTTCCTTTAGTTATGCTCTTATCATTGTTCATTCTTTACTTTATCTTTATTTAGCTGTAACAGTGTGTTAATAATGCACATTTATAACAGCAAAACAAAGCCAAATATTCTTGTCCACTTATTGATTGGATTTGATACAGTTAGACTTTCTTAATCTGAATGTAGGTGTGTTTTATACTTATCAGACTTAATTTTGCATTCCTGACTCTGAGAAACAGCACTACAGTGAAATATTTTAAAGTACACTCTTAATTGATAAAAAATAAGTAACTGTTTGGATCAATTAAACATGAAGAATCAGTGTATGAATCTCAATGATGGTGCCGGTTAACAAAAGAAAGCTAAATGCTGCAATCCAAAAAAGTCATTTATGAGTTTTTTACTCTTACCCAGCATGCATTGCAGCTAAAATAAAATATCCAACTTGTGTCACCATTGTTGAGATTCATAAGCTAATTCTTGATGTCTGAAATATTTAAATATTAAGTCTCTTCAAGCTGTGAAAATGTGTAGTTTTCATAAAAGCTTCTACTAGACAGTTGTGGCACATAATAAAGTTTAGAATATTAAGTCTAAATTTAACACGTCTCCTATATACATCACAAATGAGATGATATAGTAGCTACGAACCGAGATAATTTGATTATGTTTGGCTGTAATAAATGTGCCTCTAAAACACAATATTACAGATAAATAAAAATAAATATCAAGTTTAAGAGAAACACTATTATGGTGACTTTTCATGTTTTCTTCAGTGATTGTGTTTGTTATCAGCAGGTGTTCATCATTAATGATCAATCATCACTTCATTCATCACCTTTATTATCTCATTAACTTTAACCCTGCTTCAGTGTTACTTTTTGACACTCTGAGTGAGAATTATATAAACACTAAAAGTGTTAATTTAACACTGGAGGTTTTGTTGTGATAGGGCATATAAAATGCATTGCAAAAATAGATCTTGCAAAAGCAAAAACCATTTAAAACTCTTCTAACCTTTCTAAAAATATATGTTATAGTAGTAACGCTGCACAGAATCTTTAAAAGTATAGATACACACAGCAAACTAAGCATAGATACTGCATGGTAATTTTTTTATATACTGTATGCATATTTAGTGAATATTGTCACTATAAATAGAATTGCAAGGGGGACAATATTTTATTCTTTCAACATTATGATCAACAGTAACAGACAAAATTACAAAACAAACAGGTTTCCTGTCTCCGAAAAAAAGAACTCTTCTTTGGATTTGAAAAGAGAAAATATGGTGACAGATCAATGAACCAATGGTGGACCAGAGTAGCCTAGTAAAAATCATTAGACTGTAACGCTTGATGATTGGCTCTTTTCTCTGAAAGGCGGGACTTTTGTTCTTATAGCCCCTATAAAGTGTTGCACTTTTCCCACATTCATTGTAATAGAACTGAACCTTTGATACAAATAGAAATAGAAAAACAACATTTGTTGTGTATGATAACAAATTAAAAATTTGTTATATGTTGCCATAATACCTCATGAGTGTGTGTGTAAGAGTGATGTCCAGTAGAGGCGCTGTGTGAGTGTGATGAATGACGTATTGAGTCACTGGTGATAGTGGGCGTATTCCATAGGAAATAACACCATACATTTTGCCATTCCTATTCTGACATTCAATAACACAATTTTTTGAAGGAATTGTCTCCTACTCCTGATTTGTTTCCACTGTTTTTCTGACACTAGTATGCGCGCACAGCTGGCAGTGACGTAACAGTGACGTCGACTCCAATTTGATCAATAACATCTGCTGTAAATTCACACAGTCTGTGTTTGTATTGTATTGATGATCGATGATGTTTGTGTGTGTGAAGTGTCTCCAGTGTTTGGAGATGAAGGAGGATCTGCTCAGATCATCTGTCCTTATGATCCCATCTATACATCAAAGACAATAAAACTGTTGAAGAGTTGTAGAGATGAAAATACTCTCATGGAGATGAACAGATGGAGTGTGAATGATGACATGACAGCAAGTGTGTTTAGTGTGAACATCACTGGACTGACAGCAGAGGATGCTGGGAAATACTGCTGTGCAGTGACATTAGAAACAGACGTGATTTATCTTTACACTCATCTGCTAAAGCTAAAAGAGCAAATCTGATGGTGGTTTATTTATGTAAGAATCTGGCCCGCTGTTGTTGGATGCCAGCAGAAACATCAATGATTGTGTTTAACTCGGGGCGGCTAGAGAATTAATTAAAATCATTACTCACCCTGAAGTCGTGTGATAACTCTAGGATCTCCGTTCATCTTCGGAACAAAGATTACAATAGTTTTGATGAGGTCTGGGAGCTTTCTGACTCCTACACATACCCCCCCCCCAAAACAGCAGCGTAACTGACATTTAAAGCGCAGAATGTCATTTACTCTGCTTACTATGGGCAGGAGTCAGAAAGCTCCCAAACCTCATCAAAACTATCCTAGTTTGTTAATCTGCTTTAGATCAGCACACACACTAAACACACAGAGATGTGATGATGTGTGAATGAATGTTGTGGCGCCATCTAGAGGTAAATATTAGTAAGAGTTCTGACTGACTGCTGCTGTCCGTGGTGCTGAACTCACTGATGCTGACCGTCACATAACATTCACGAACACTCCAATCACATAAATCACATGCGATCCACCAAAGAGATCCAAATTGATCTGTGCAGCTTTCAGTTTAAGAAAACATTTATTTTTCTTATGGCCCATCTCACAAAACTCAGTGATGTCTGTGTTTAAGTCTTTATCATTCTTATTTCGTGCTTAGAATTTTGAGGAATTTAAAATTCTAAAAAGTATTTCTATATAAACAATGTTTTAAACATACTACTTTTCCCAAAAAGCAATGCCAATGTTTTGAAAGCACATTTGCAAATTTAGAAAGGCATCGATGTACAAGCGCCATCTAGAGGAATATTTAAACAATGTCACTCTAAAAATGATTTTTAAGCGTTACTTATATAATTGATGCTCATGATGCACAATTATTTAAAGTTGTAAGATCACACAATGCTTGTAGCAGACATACTTGTACGTGATATTAATATTAATTTAAACTCACATTTTCTTTATTTTACTTTTAGGAGATTGATAAATTTGGAACAAAAAACCGGCAAAATCGAGGCAATTTATAGTCTAATTTCAACGACTTGGTTTAGCCCTGATTCAGACGCGTGTGGCCAAAGCGTGTTAAAATAGTTTGTTATGACATCTCAAATGCAAGTAAACATTCATTACATAATTTGACATATATTTGCTGTCATGTTAACATTCATACACATTCATTTTAATCAAAAATGCAATAATTTTTTTTGACCGCAGATGGCAACTGTAGCCGTACTGAGACTTCTGGCAACGCGAGACTTGAAAGTTAGTAATGATCACTGTTGCAAGATCTCGCGAGAACGCGTCTATTGAATTGAGAGAGAGCATTTCGTTAAAATTGTATTTTGTCATTCTTTATATGTTTTATCTTAAGTTGCCTTTGGGCAATTTTCCATATTTTTATCATAATCAATAATATTTACTGTAACTATATTTATTTAGTCTCTTTCATGTTTTTATTCATGAGTTGTTAAATGTTATTTTTATTTATAAAAGTTTGAAGTTGTTTTGATGAATACAAATAATTATTTAACCATTGTTTTGTTTTGTATTAGATGACGAAGTCGTTTATTAGCTGTCTAATTGATGACTGATCTATTCTTAGGTAATGGTTAGACGTCTATTAGATTTTACCGACAGCCCAAATTTTGCCTTCTTTTAGACTAGACGTCTGGGCTGTGTTTGGGTGGCTAATAAACGCGAAATTCCCTGCTGGGTAATGTCCATTCCGTTTATTTTGAAATAGGTCTTATTGCTGGAGATTGCAGCCATTATGATGACATCTGTGATGAAGGCAAGAGCAAGTGTTTAGCAATCTTTTAACATTTCAAGGATTACGAGTTTGTAAAGCACCCATCGAATAGAATAAAGGATCTTCTTAGTGAGTATTTTGTGTAGCGGTGACGAGAGGAAGCCCCATGAAGCATTGAACCTTTTCTGCCAAGTTGTTCACAAAAGGGTTCATTTCTCGAGGCTTCATTTGCTCACAATACCACCTAGTGGCCAAAGAGTGTAAAACAAGCAGATACATTACAGATTTGCCTGATGTGGTCTGTGAAACACTGTATTTTGCGCCAGTTAAGGCTTAGAAATAGACTAGTCTATTATTATGAATACAATGCGTATTTTCTGGTGGTATATAATGATTGTATAACATAAATGTGGGGTCTCTTGTAACTTTTGTTGATTATTAAAACATAAATTAGAGCAAAATAATACCCCCTTTATATGGAAGACTTGGTGAAGTGTTTGCAGTAGGAAGTGAGCCATTTAGTCGTAGCAGCTCTGAACCACAGATGAAGTCTGAGATAGTTTAACTGTGAGCAAAGTTACTGAGGAAACCACAACTGACCACAAGACTGCAAGACAAGATAAACGTTTGTTCAATCATCAATGCTTCAAAAACATCATGTCTGTAAATTTTCAGTTCAAACGTCATTTCGCTGTTATCACATTTTGAGTTGACAGACACCATCTTTTAAATGTTTTGATTTAATTCCATGTTTGTGATTGTTTTAGGTTCAGATCTCTTCCTCATCATCATCACTTCTGTGAGTGTTCTGCTGCTGATGAAAACAATAATGCTGCTGGTGAATATAGGATTCATCAGGAGACGAACTGAAGCATCACACACATGAAGAGGGACACACATGACGTTTAATGAGGGAAGCACATCATGTTTAATGACATTTGAAGTAATAAAGAAGAATAACGTTGCTTCTGCGTCACATGTTGTGTGAGTCTTCCGGGTCAGATTGACGATCAGACAGCCGCCTCTGATCTACAACACCACCTTTACTTTAACTCCTTATACAGGCACCCCCATTGGAAAACAAGTTCAGAACATAAATGTGGAGTGTTTTAGCTTTCCAATGATGCATAGTTTGTGATATTTGAGTGAATGATAATGTAAAATAAAAGTTATAAAAATGTATAGACACGATAAAAATGCCTTTTCCATGAAGCCCTGTGCATGATAAGGGTTTAATACACAATCCCCTTTGATCTGTGTGAATAAAACACTTCACATGTTCACACCTCTCTGAATCTTCTCATGTGTCTCTTTCATCTCTTTGGATTTGCACAGCAGATAAACGTTACTGAGAGCTTATGAGAAAAGAGCATTTTATATGTGTTTACTGGTCAGTGTGAGGAACAATATACTACATCTGTATATGAGCTCAAACACTGAGAGAAATCATGACTAATACATTATGACAGTAAACTTCAACTCAAATCAACATCATGTGTGTATTTCTCTCCCCCTGCTGGTTATTATGAGTCATTACACAAACCTCTGACAGTGTGTCACGTGATCATGTCACACTATAATGATCCTCATGAACACAATGATCTCATGATCAACTGCTGGACCTCTATAGAGACTGAAGTTAGACATATAATAAGAAAAATATCTTATATTGAGATCAATCAAGTCTACATGTCATCTTAACTTCTAATCGTGAAGTAGTGGATTGTGGCATTATGTTTTATCTCTGAAACTCTAAAAACATGATCACAAAAACAAGAAACTAATGAACTTTATTGAGTTGAGTGTAGGAATAAAGAGTGAAGTCCACTAGAGGCGCTGTGTGAGTGTGATGAATGACGTGTTGAGTCACTGGTGATAGTGGGCGGGGCCAGTAAAGCTGAAGATCACTGATAAGAGCTGAAGAAAGAGGAAGAAAGTCAAGCAGTCACATGTAGAGACACACAGACAACATTCAGCATCAAGAAGATCAACAGAGCTGCTGTGAAGCTGAACTCAAGTCACAATGAACATCCTCCTCATCTTCACTTTCTTCATCATCTCAGGTCACAACTTTTCTCTTTCTCATCATGTCGTCATACACTTATTTCACTCATTTATATCACTGGACACACAAATGAAAGGACTAGATGAGCTTTCTGACACTATCAATCTGATTGACAGGTGCTGTGAGATGCATCGATGTGATCGGATATTCTGGAGGAAGTGTTCTTGTGGATTCACACAAACCTTGGCATACGGGTTATAAACAATATATACATAAGAAGCACCAAGATAGATGGAATATACTTATTTTGAATGAAAAAGATAAGAAATTGATTCATGAAGGAAGAATCACTTTATTTTGTGACAAATATGAATACCTTAATATCTTCATCAGAGATGTGAACACACAGGATTCTGGAACATACCGGATTGGTGTTGATGACAAATGGTCTGTTGATATGAGTCTGGAAGTGAAAGAAGGTGAGTTATTATAAACATGAGTGAAGTATCTGCTGATCATGTCAAAGCTTCTGATGATTGTGGAATAAATGTCTTCATATGTGATTGACAGATTCATGTTGTGGGGCGTCACAGAGACTGATGGTGAATACTGGACAAACTGCAAACTTCACCTTTCAATATTCACAAGATTATAAAACTGATGACAAGATCATATTTAAAGAAGGAAAAGGCACAATAGTGAAGATTTACACCACTAAAATGGAGAGAAAAATACAGAGATTCAATTTGTCTGATGACAGGCATAATAATCTCTTTAATGTGATAATAACTGATGTGAGATCAGAAGATGCAGGAGTTTATTTATGTGGAGTTCGGCTCAATAAAAACTTCTACAGTTACTTCATTCTTACTGCTGTTCATCTTCACATTATGAGTGAGTAGAAGAAACTCTCAATAACATCTGATGTAAATTCACACAGTCTGTGTTTGTATTGATGATCGATGATGTTTGTGTGTGTGAAGTGTCTCCAGTGTTTGGAGATGAAGGAGGATCTGCTCAGATCATCTGTCCTTATGATCCCATCTATACATCAAAGACACTAAAACTGTTGAAGAGTTGTAGAGATGAAAATACTCTCATGGAGATGAACAGATGGAGTGTGAATGATGACATGACAGCAAGTGTGTTTAGTGTGAACATCACTGGACTGACAGCAGAGGATGCTGGGAAATACTGCTGTGCAGTGACATTAGAAACAGACGTGATTTATCTTTACACTCATCTCATTATTATCATCAAACAGGGTGAGAGACATTTTCACTAATAATGAATATAAAAATGGACTTTGTTTGAATGTGAATCTTTATGATTTCTTCTTTAAAGAACTTCTCTTGAATAAGAGTGAAGGAGACAACATGTCAATGGAGTGCAAACATCACGCTGACTATCAGAAAGTCTTCTGTAAAGCACATGAAGTCTCAATGTGTGTCAATGATGGAGTTTCATTCCAGTCGATCAGAGATGATGGATTCTCTTTAAGTGATGAAACATCTACTGGAGTCTTTACTGTAAACATCAGTCATCTGAGAGAAGAGCATTCTGGGATATACTGGTGTGGATCTCACATCATCACTAAAGTGCATCTTAACGTCACCAGAGGTCAGAGAATTTAGTTTTATTACTGTTTTGTATTATCTTCATCATCACATCACAGAGAGATAGACGATAAGCTTTTTAAATGTAGTTCAAATAAATCTACAACTGCATTTAATAAAATGAGATATTGAAAGCAGCAGACACACATGTCGTGTGTATTGTCTTACACTGTTAGAAATGTTCCGTAATTTTTACGGAAAAATACCGGCAGCTGTGGTTACCAGTAAATTTCCGTAAAAAATACAGGAAAAGAACGTAAACAGCTTTGCAGCTTAAAACTTCAGAGCACAAACTTCAAGCTGTGTATAAACTTAATACATTTGAGTCTTTTATATTAACAGCATTTCTTTATATAAAATGAAAACTTGGTCCAAATGCATAAAAGTGAAAACATTACATTGACTTAATTTATTTCTTTGTAATTCATTATTATAATGATCTAAGTCACTTTTTAACAAAGCAACATGCCCCATGACATCAGCACCACAGTACGTGACCTTGAGTTAAACACAGACTCACTCTTCAGCATAGTGGTGACCCACAAAACATTTAATATCAGAGAAGAAAAGAGAAAATACAAATTCCGTAGTTTTTACAGAAAAATACCGGCAGCTGTGGTTGGCAGCAAACTACCGTAAAATTACGGGAACATCCTGTTTTTATTCATCCAATCAATTCACAGTGGAAAACATGAGCCACACCCACTATATGACCCTATTGGAAATATGTCAGAAATCTGAAGACGATCATCACTTCTGCTTCACAGGGACTGCAGCATAACATCCATGACTTGATGTTTTATTGTTGTTTAAAGTCACCGTTATTGTGATCAGTGTTTGCTTCAGTTGCGCTCTTTCATCCTTCATTTGAAAAATAACAGTTTTCTTTGAGCTGTTATGATTGTTATATTTATATAAAACAAAATTTTGTAGAAAATACCGTCAAAAGAAGATGTGATAAGAATCTTTCTCAAGCTTTTTCTCTGATGTTGGTTAATTTCTCATCGGGTTTTGTTACAACAGTCTGAGTGAAATTACATTTAAGATTCACGTTTCCTTCAACAATCAATATAAAGAGTTTTTGAAATGTTAAAAGTCTGTATTTGGTCTTTGACTCAGACATCAAGAGTCAGTGTATGAATCTCTAAAGTGGTGACCAACAAATGAAACGCTGACAGTCGCAATGCATGCTGGGAGTCATGAATGAGTTTTGTGCTTTAATGATACCCACAATTCATTGCATTTAACTTAAAGTTTTTTCCCTCTTTTTTCTCATCTGTTTTGGTGTTTATTACAACATATAGTTATTAAAATTAAGGAAAGACTTAACTTAAGAAGCAAAGGGTCAAGATCCCAACTAAAGCAAACACTCATCACAATAATGATACTCAACAAAACCATCAACATGTAAACTTGTGTTAATTCTCAATAAGAACTTTGTAGAAGTGCAACAGAAATAAGTGACAGTGGCGTCTGGAAGTGAAGGTGATAATAGTGTTTGTGGAGTTGAAAAAAACTCCTTGTAAAAACTATGGAATTTCACTGTTCACTTCCCAGAGAATTTGACAGTGTTTCTCTGTATTTACGGACCTTTTGAAACAGTTTTCTCTGTGAAAATTACAGAATTTCACTGTTAATTTCACGGCCATTTTTTACAGGGTTTTTCGTAAAAACGGAAAAAAATGAGATTTTTTTTCAACTCCACAAACTCTATTATCACCTTCATTTACAGACACCACTGTCACTTTATTTCTGTTGCACATCTACAAAAGTTTTTATTGAGAATTAATACAAGTTTACATGTTGATGGTTTTGATGAGTCACCATTATGGTGATGAGTGTTTGCTTTAGTTGGGATCTTGACCCTTCGCTTTTCATGTTAAGTCTTTCCCTAGTTCTAATATCGATGTCTTGAATCAGACACCAAAACAGTTTGGTCAAAGACCAAATGCAGCCCTTTTAACTTTTCTAAAACTCTTTATATTGATTGTAGCAAGAAATGTGAATATTAAAATTCATTCATGCTGTTGTAACAAAAACCCAATGAGAAATTAAAAAACATCAGAGAATAAGCTCGAGAAAGATTCGTATCACATTTTCTTTTAATGTTATTTGCTACACAACTTTGTTTTATATAAAACACTATCATAGCAGCCCGAAGAAAACTGTTATTTTTCAAATGAAGGATGAAAGAGCCCAACTGAAGCAAACACTGATCACAATAACGGTGACTTTAAACAACAATAAAACATCAAGTCATGGATGTTATGCTGCAGTCCCTGTGAAGCAGAAGTGATGATCGTCTTCAGTATTCTGACATATTTCCAAGATGAAGAGTGGGTGTGGCTCATGTTTTCCACTGTGAATTGATTGGATGAATAAAAACAGGATGTTCCCGGAATTTTACGGTAGTTTGCTGCCAACCACAGCTGCCGGTATTTTTCTGTAAAAACTATGGAATTTGTATTTTCTCTTTTCTTTTGTGATATTAAATGTTTTGTGGGTCACCACTCTGCTGAAGAGTGAGTCTGTGTTTAAGTCAAGGTCACGTACTGTGGTGCTGATGTCATGGGGCTTTGTTAAAAAGTGACTCAGATCATTATAATTATGAATTACAAAGAAATAAATTAAGTCAATGTAATGTTTTCACTTTTATGCATTTGGACCAAGTTTTCATTTAATATAAAAAAATGCTGTTAATATTAAAGACTCAAATGTATTAAGTTCATACACAGCTTGAAGTGTGTAACAGTTTTTACCGTGTAGCTCACATATGATCTACTTATAGACACCTCATTTGCAAAAAAAGTCACTGCAACATCTTATATCTGTAATTCAGCACAGAAATAAATCACATCGAAATGTTTACATTTATACTACAAAATGTTGGTGCAGTTTTTGCTGACACTTTAGAAAATAAAATACAAACAATGTGTTTAAACTAAAACCGTCTGCCTTCCAAACAAAAACTGATCTGTGAAAAGCTCTCAACACTAATTTAATATTCAGACTTTAACAAACGATCACAAAGGATATTATTTAGGCTATCATTGTGATAGATTTCAGTTGTGTTTTGTGTATATATCTGAACACATTGTAACTTATTTATTCCAGAGTGTCTCGTGTGCTGCTTGTCTTTCTGAACTGACGTGTTTTTTCCGACCACAGAAAACGGTTGAAGGTTCAGAGTCTAAATTTATTTTTTGCTGTGAAGATTTTACAGAAAGATTCAGGAAACCACATGAGACTGAAGAAAGACAAATACAGACATATGAAGTAGAACAGAGGTTGTGTTCAGTCTGTAAAAGAAGAACGGCCATTTAGGATAATGTTTAGCTTTGCATTATAAAAATAGACTTTAATTCTGCTTGTATTGTGTATTCATCTTAATTAAATACATTGTATTATGCGTGTTAATATCATTCATGTGTCTGTATGTTCTTTTTAATTATTATTATTTATTTTTATTGTCATTGTGTTTAGTTTCAGATTCCTCAGTGATGATGATGATTATTGTGTGTGTTTGTGTGATTCTGCTGCTGATTGGAGGATTCACTCTGGTTATAGTTTATCAATTCAGACACAACAAGACACCAGGTGATGATTTTACACACACACACACACAAAATATAATAAATATCAAATTAAGTTTAATCTTTTATATTTCTTTTGTTCCCTCTCAGATCCTAGATCATTACCCACAATCCCCTCCTCTGATGATGTTCTGTACGCTGCTGTCAGTTTCCACAAGCATGAAGATTCTGTCAGTGATGTTACAGTCAGTAAGGACGAGATTTTAACAGACTACACAACTTTCAGACACAGCACAAGACTCAAGTAATTCTTTAATATAATATTACAGTCATCCTATTTTAATGATCAGTCAAACATCACAGTTCATCTAAATATATTCTTAGATATCTGCTGTTAAACAGCCAGTTAAACATGTGATGACATCATGTAAATTGAGAATGATCTGCTAACATTGGCTCAGTGTTGAAGACTGTTAAACCAACTGTTTGATTTGTTGTCTAAGACTGAAGAACATGTTACTAGTTTTTATTACAAATGTATTTTTAAAAACTAAAAGAATATTGTTCAGAACAGTTTGCTCGGAACTGATATTGTGTAACAGATTCATTTGCTTTACATTTTTACAAATGCTTTTGCTGTTTAAATCTCATTGTTTTCCTATTTTCATAACAGCAACTTAGAATAAACTTTCTGCTGTCTGCAGGTGATGAATTATTAAAGTGGAAGATGAACTCTTGTGCTTTCTTTCGCTAATTGTTTACAGTATATTTGTGTTATAATAGAACCCAGAAGTAAAGTTTGTGTTTTCTTGTGACAAACAAACATATGAGTCAGAAGTAGGTGAGAATAAAAACAGGAAATGGTTTCTAAAAGGGTCACAATAGTTTCCACTTGCCTCTTTACTCTCTGTGCACAAGCTGGTTACTTACACCAGATTCAGTTTGGACAGTCTAGTTACACTTCAGTTTAAATGTGTGATTACTCTTTTATGATTTGTGTTTATAATATGTGTTAAATGTTGAATCTTTACAGTAATACACACACATGGTTCTATCGTACACCCAGCGCAAGCCGCAGCGCGTGTTTTTGCAAGTTTCAGCCCCATGCAGTTCTCGTTTTCCCGTCCTGCACCGCGCTGTTAAAATAGCAAATGCATTCGCGCTCATTTGTGCGCCGTGGGCGCGATGGTCTAAATAAGAGGGGGTTTCAGGCGCATTGTTGGCCGATGCTATTTTGAGAAACTGAAAACAGACTGCGCCACAGACCAACTCAAACCTGGTCTAAACTCAACGGCGCAATATGTTTTTGTTATTTAAGCTTTAATAGAAAAAGTTCCTCTGGGCGGGTGCACAGCGCGCTTTCACTTTACTTACTACAGAGGGAAGCGCAGCAGAACACAAACATGCCAAACATAAAAAATATGGCTAATCCGCCATGGCGCGAGCGCAACTGGCTCTTAAAGGGAATGAGAGAAGAGACTCTGATTGGTTCACTGCACGTTACGCCCAAAA
Organism: Triplophysa siluroides; assembly: GCA_006030095.1. Taxonomy (NCBI): domain Eukaryota; kingdom Metazoa; phylum Chordata; class Actinopteri; order Cypriniformes; family Nemacheilidae; genus Triplophysa; species Triplophysa siluroides. Next base: position 82,366 of record VCII01000384.1, read on the forward strand.
AAACACCCATTAAGAGAATCGGGACAACCCGTTTAGACCATGTGCCCGGGCGCTTTAGACCATGCCCTTAGATCTTTAAAATAGGGCCCACAGATGTGATGATGTGTGAATGAATGTTGTGGCTCCATCTAGAGATGAATATTAGTAACAGTTGAGACTGACTGCTGCTGTCCGTGGTGCTGAACTCACTTCTCTCTCTCTCCCTCTGTCTCTCTCTCACACACATCATGAACTCTCAAATCACATAAATCACATGTAATCCAGCACAGAGATTAACACAGATGCATGTAGCTTTTTTGTTTTACAAAAACATTTTTTAGAGCACATGAACACCACATGGTGTCAATGTAACCAAATGTTTCTATATTTCTTTTAAATGCTTAGTAATTGAGTGTATAATTAGCATTTTTAATATGTTTAAATATTTGTGTATATTATTTATACGAATCATCATAAAATCATATTCAATATGACTCCTCATAGCATTAATCAGAATAATTCTCAAAATCATAATTTGTTTTTTGAATGTCAGAGTTGTATTGCAGTGGTCGGTGCACTGGGTTCACATCTGATCTGGGTCACATCCCAATCCCACACCCCTCTCTCTCTCCACCAATTATTCTGTCAGCCTCTACTGTTCTATTCCATTAAAGGCAAAACATCATGTTAAAGAAATGTTTGAACACAAAGTATTGTTTGAAGTAATATAAATAATCCTTATTCAGCATTCATCCTTGCACACACTGAGATTTTTGGCGTAGTGTTAGATGTAAATAATGTCTGGTCATTCTTACATCGCTTTCTTATATGGATGTGCACGAGGCCTACATGAAACACAATTTATTTATCTACATATTAGACAACCTAGCTGTCTTCCAAAGTTGATCTTATCCAGCATACACTTACTCTCTGCAAAATGTATTTGTTACAAATGTGATGTTATTGTTTCAATTCCAACAGCGCTGATTGTTTTTTCTCAGTGTACTATTGAAACTCAGTATTGCAGGGATGAGCTTTTCTTGTACACCAAAACCCCCAAAACAAGTAAGCATTTTAGCATCTGTGGTTCTCTTGTTTTAATTTCAATGGGTTCTTTGAAAGAGTTTCTCATTAACTGCTTGAAATAAGGTTTTCACATTTATTCAAAAGAACATATCAGTAACACCCCAGTCGTGATGTTTTAAGATTTTCTGAAAATAATTATGGGCACAATTATCTGAAAAACAAGGAGATTAGTTCCCTATGAGAGAACATGTTTTTAATAAAGTTTTATAAAGTTTTTGAAGCCTTTGTGTTGGTGACGTGGTGTAGCCAATAAAGGTTTTTATTTCTGGCGGTTGTATAAGGTTTTCAAAATCCCTAAAAAAATATTTGTGAAGATTATCTTAACAATCATGATGTGTAGGCTACGTATCATAAAGCTTTGCTGATCACAGAACAGAGATTTATATCAAAAGCATGTGAGTGCTGGCTACAAAACACATCATCCCTACATCACTCTATACAGTTTTTCTCAATTGCTAAAACACAATTTCTGAAACCTTGCTCCATTTTCTGAAAACATTTAACACAAAACCTCATCTTCAAGCACTATTTACAAAACCTCTGACTCCTCTAGCAAAATGAAACTTTCGCCTAAAAACCGTTTTACCTGAGTTCAAAATCAAACACTGCTCTCAAATCATAAACAAAGAGATCAAAATGATATACATTATCAAGCAGTCAGTAAACTATACACCAAAAAATAGAAAACACATCCTTCAAAACATATAGTTCTCAGCGAAAAGTACATTTTTAATCTCAAAACAAATTGCTTATTTTTCCATTGACTTTTGATGAATGAAAACATAGCTCAAAATTGATCAGAAATTACTACTCTGCTTTGCTCTTTGTAATTTTTTTTGTTCTTCCTCCTTTTCCTCTTTCTTTCCCTCCTCTTCCTCTTTCTTGCCCTCCTCTTCCTCCTCGTCGCCCACCTTGCATACACACTCGTCCTCTCACATTGTTTCTTCTATCCATTCTCAGACTTTCTCCTTCCCACCTTCAACAACCTCTTTGCTCTCTGAACTGGCTTATATTGGTTGTGTCACATCATTTGAAACAGGTTAAATCAATTTTGAGTGGTTGTGTTCAATAAATGACATGTGTTCTCTTTTAGCATTTGATTTTTGCCACTTGTGTTTACCAGTATGGATGACATGTGCATTAGAGTGCAGAATGGGTTTTGAGAATGAGATTGTGTTTAGAGTTTTTGCGAAAAGTCAAAGTGAGATCTGCATATTGTGTTTTACCATGTGAAATGGTGTAAGGTACTGACAACAGACTTCACAAATAGCTAAATGAGTTCAGGCAACTGAGAACTTGGTTCAGCCAATGGGTTTTAGTGTTTTAGCAATCGAGAAAAACTGTAATAAAGCTAAAGGTCATACAATGAGTTCAGTGTAGTATCAGCTAGAGGGCGCTGTTTGCTAAAAAATGAATCATTCGAGAGGTGTAGGACAGGTCTCTGTAGATCACGAGAGGGGCATCTCTGAATTATTGGGCATTTCTGAACCTGGTTTTAGCAAATCAATGAAAGAGATTGAGAAACGCCCCATAATTAAGAAACACCCCTTTTTGCTTTGGAAAAACTCCAGTCGTCCTTGTTGAGTCACTGGTGACAGTGGGCGGGGCCAGTAAAGCTGAAGATCTCTGATAAGAGCTGAAGAAAGAGGAAGAAAGTCAAGCAGTCACATGTAGAGACACACAGACAACATTCAGCATCAAGAAGATCAACAGAGCTGCTGTGAAGCTGAACTCAAGTCACAATGAACATCCTCCTCATCTTCACTTTCTTCATCATCTCAGGTCACAACTTTTCTCTTTCTCATCATGTCGTCATACACTTATTTCACTCATTTATATCACTGGACACACAAATGAAAGGACTAGATGAGCTTTCTGACACTATCAATCTGATTGACAGGTGCTGTGAGATGCATCGATGTGATTGGATATTCTGGAGGAAGTGTTCTTGTGAATTCACACAAACCTTGGCTTAGTGATTATGTTCAACATCTGTATAAGAGATGCAAAGAGCGATGGGATGTCTTTATTTTTAATGACAATTATAATAAAGGGATTAACAAAGAAAGATTTAGTCTGTATCGTAACAATGATGGAAACTTGATGATCTTCATCAGAGATCTGAACACACAGGATTCTGGAACATACCGGATTGGTGTTTATGGCCAATGGTTTACTAACATGACTCTGAATGTGACAGAAGGTGAGTTATTATAAACATGAGTGAAGTATCTGCTGATCTTGTCAAAGCTTCTGATGATTGTGGAATAAATGTCTTTATATGTGATTGACAGATTCATGTTGTGGGGCGTCACAGAGACTGATGGTGAATACTGGACAAACTGCAAACTTCACCTTTCAATATTCACTGGATTATAAAACTGATGACAAGATCATATTTAAAGAAGGAAAAGACTCCACTGAGATGATCCACAGCACATGGCAGAAGAAAGAGAGATTCAGTATTTCTGATGATAAAGATAATAATCTCTTCAGTGCGATAATAACTGATGTGAGATCAGAAGATGCAGGAGTTTATTTATGTGGAGTTTATCTCAACAAAACCTCCTACAGTTACTCCATTCTTACTGCTGTTCATCTTCACATTATGAGTGAGTAGAAGAAACTCTCAATAACATCTGATGTAAATTCACACAGTCTGTGTTTGCTGCTGTAATATCTGGCAGATTTTAATATTTAGTGGTTTAGACCCCTGAAATTTAACTTACAAAAAATCTGTAAATTATTTAAAGTTATTTTTATCATAGTTTCATTTATTTATTTACATCATCCTCAACCAGACACCCCATTTAAATTGGCCGGCCGCTCACATCTGCATTTCTGTCAAATATATGTCCCATTTTTGAAACACCTTTGCACGGTTCTACAGTATATAGTACAGTTTGTCTTTTGTAGATACTTTTGAAAGCAATAACATCATCAACTTTCAAACAACACAACATTTATGAGTACCAACATTTTTTTAATACTTTTATTAAATAACTTAAATTATTGATGAGACAATTTATTTCAAATAATAATTAAAATAAAAAATATAATCAAGAATGCACTTTGACAGTGTGAGACATGAAGTTAATTAAACATTTTGTAAGAACATCATTACTCATGTCTTTTGGTCATTGTGATTTATTTAAATAATGTTTGTAAATTTTTATGAACAAACTGAACTCCACTGCGCTGAACACCGAATTTAATATTCAGATAAATCACCAATAATCTGTTTTTTTTTAGATCCGTTTTTATAAAGATAATTATGATTTTATGAGCTTTATATCAAACGTGATACTTTTGTCACATAGTGTCTGGAAACGACCTGACGTTTTTTCCGACCACAGAAAACAGTTGAAAGTTGAAATTTTAAAGGTTTAACAAACACATTCAGGGCCCGGTTTTTCAAAAGTAATCCACTAGGATTTTGGATAACGGATTGGATCAAATCTTGAAAATGTGTTTTTCAAAAGAAAAAACGGATTACATAATCGGATTAGATCATGTAATCCAATCTTGGTTTTGATCCGGATCAAACCTTTAGTTTGGGTTTTTCAGAACTTTTTTGTAGGATTTGGATCACTTTGATCCAAAAAATCTGGATTAAATTGATCCCATCAGAAGGGTGGATTCAGCGTGGATTTCATGCCCAAAATGTAATGAAAACTTTAAAAATGTATCAAATAATACTATATTTGGATCATGCAGTATTACAAGATATCCTATTTATTCATAAGGTTTTAATTTTATTTTAATCCGTCAGGCTACAGTGATTAGGTAGGTTTTAACGTATTCAGCCTTGCAGTATAGGCCTACAGCAAAGTAGAAAGAGTTTGGCCTCATAAAATAATCCTCCAAACAGCTGTCAAAATTGACCAAAAACAATACATTTTATTCTGTCACTAATTGATATATATATTCATCACAATCGAAATTTTTTGTTGCTTAAATTAAATTGTTGCTCTTTACATATCTATAGTTCTACATTGTGATTTCCTATCCTGTTTGAGCACTGGTTATCCAGATTTGGTGATCCTGAAAAGTTCCTATCCGGATCAGATTGATCCAATCCGATGTTGCTTTAAAAAACTGGCTCCGAAAGTAAACTGGATTACGTGATCACGGATCGCAAAAAAAGGATTACTAAATCCGGATCAATTTTATCCGGATTAAACCTTTTGAAAAACCGGGCCCAGGAAATCAACAGTGAGACCACATGAGATAGAAAGAGAATTACAGATAGAAGTGTCTGCAAAACACAAGCAATGCTTTAAACAAAAGTCTAATAAATGAGAGTGCATCATTGATAAAAACGGTGATCTATGGTCCAGGCAATAGTTCAATACAATTACATTTATAGTTCTTAATTTTTGGTTAAATGTGATTTTTTTGCCAACACTGGAAATGTTTTTAAAAGTATTTCTTATGATCAGCTTGACGTGATATAATAAAAGTAATTCACACATGTTATGATGAACTGAGAAACATGTGTACTACGGTGATGTGTAAGACTTAAGGCCAATTTTTACTTCTGCGTTAGAACGACGCTTTAGGTTTTCAGTGAACCGGTCGTTCCGGAGCATTCTGGTGAAACGTACGTTTATTTAATAACAAATAAATCGTATTGGATTATGCATGGATCATATAGTCTGTGTAAAACGCTGATGAATATTCATTTATTCACTTTATACCTTTAAAACTTCAAAACATATCATAGTTATCACCTGTTTTTTGGTGCATTAGTTGCAAAACTTAAATATAAGAAACGTGTCACAACATTATTCTCATTAGTTCTCATTATTATGTTTAGTTTCAGATTCATCTGTGTTGATCATCATTATTGTGTGTGTTTGTGTGATTCTGCTGCTGATTGGAGGAATCACTTTGACTGTTTATAAATTCAAACTCAACAAGACACCAGGTGATGATCTCACACACAATACTGTGCCTACACACAAGATAAAATACTTTAAATAAACGGTCATTTTTTTTGTGTGTAATTTTTGCATTTTTGCCTCTCAGACTCTAGATCAGGCCAATTTAACTCTACTGAAGAATTACCCACAATCCCCTCTGATGATGTGCTGTACGCTGCTGTCAGTTTCCACAAGCGTGAAGATTCTGTCAGTGATGCTACGATCACGTTCAATAAGGACGAGACTTTAACAGACTACACCAATGTCAGACACCACTAATAGTCTAAGAGAGAAGGAATCTGGAAACAGTACTTTTAAACAGATTGTGATCTTGTTATATTTGCTAAGGCAAAATAGTTGATTATAAATATTTGAACAAATTTTAAGCAAATTGCTTTTTAGATTGACACAAATTGAGATTTAACTCATAACATTATAGCACAGTGTTCAGTCCTGTCACAAACATAAATTGATTTGTTGTCTTTAAGCTGTAAAAAGCTATTTTATTATTATTATTTTTCTGTTTAAATTTCTCCATTTATTCTTTTTTTTATAATTACTGTTTTTACAACATCACATCGTTGTATCATTAAAGTGAAAGTGTCATGGTTTCTTCCCCATCTTGTCTTGCTTTTCTTGATCTAGTGGGAGAATCATGACATAACCTCTTGTTTCATGTGGAGAGAGGCAATTTGGTACTGATGGCATTCTATACTCTTCAGTCTCGTCTTTGTCCCCGCCCTCTCGTTTCCTCATTATTGATTGTTAATGATTTCATGCCCCGCACCTGTTCCTCTGTTGATTTGGTTCCCTTTATAATGCCCCTGTGTCTCCTGTTTTGTGCTGGTTCATTTTGAAATGTGTGGTGAGTCCCTGTGTCTATATGTGTTATAATAGTTTTGAATGTTGAAACTTTACAGCAGCACACGCTAAACACACACAGATGTGATGATGTATGAATGAATGTTGTGAGTCCATCTAGAGGTGAATATTAACTCAATAGTGTCTATTTGACCTTTATATCCTTTTGAATTTTGAAAAGCTTAACATTTAGACGAATGTGCGATTCTGAACACATCTGTATATACACAAACTTGTTTGCCAGTTGCAAATTTACTGACTTCCCCTCTAAAAGTGCACTCTAGTGTAGGATGTAGATCATATTTTAAGTTGATGTGCATGATGAACATGAACACTGTAGCTGTGTCCCAAAGTCCATACTATATACTATACAGTATGCACTATGTACTCTTCTATCTAGCGTATGAATTTAAGATAGGCAGTATTGTCTCACACAGAGCAGTTAACGGTGTAATAAATAAGTGTAAATACATTTCATTGAGTTGACTGAGTGAGTATGAGTGATGTCCACTCGAGGCGCTGTGTGGGTGTGATGAAGTGTCGAGTCACTGGTGACAGTGGGCGGGGCCAGTAAAGCTGAAGACCACTGATCCGTCCAAAAACGGACTTTGTTTGAATGTGAATCTTTATGATTTCTTTAAAGAACTTCTCTTGAATAAGAGTGAAGGAGACAACATGTCAATGGAGTGCAAACATCACGCTGACTATCAGAAAGTCTTCTGTAAAGCACATGAAGTCTCAATGTGTGTCAATGATGGAGTTTCATTCCAGTCGATCAGAGATGATGGATTCTCTTTAAGTGATGAAACATCTACTGGAGTCTTTACTGTAAACATCAGTCATCTGAGAGAAGAGCATTCTGGGATATACTGGTGTGGATCTCACATCATCACTAAAGTGCATCTAAACGTCACCAGAGGTCAGAGAATTTAGTTTGTATAATTTTTTTGCAGTATCCTCATCATCATATCACATCACGGAGAGATTGAAGATAAGCTTTTTAAATGTAGTTCAAATAAATCTACAACTGCATTTAAATAAATGAGATGTTTATAGACACACATGTCGTGTGTATTGTCTTAGTTCACATATGATCTACTTATAGACACCTCATTGCAATGCATGTAAAAACCTTACTGTAACATCTTATATCTGTAATTTAGCACAGAAATAAATCACATCGAAATGTTTACATTTATACTACAACATGTTGGTGCAGTTTTTGCTGATGCTTGAGATATAAATGACATTCAATGTGTCATTTAAACTAAAACCGTCTGCATTCCAAACAACAACTGATGTTTATGAGCTGCTCACTTGAAATATCAAAACTAGTGAAGTGTTCAATAATACTTTTATTGAATAATTTAACAAACGATCACTAATGAGAAAATAAATAATTGTGATAGATTTCAGTTGTGTTTTGTGTATATATTTGAACACATTGTAACTTATTTATTCCAGAGTGTCTCGTGTGCTGCTTGTCTTTCTGAACTGACGTGTTTTTTCCGACCACAGAAAACGGTTGAAGGTTCAGAGTCTAAATTTATTTTAGCTGTGAAGATTTTACAGAAAGATTCAGGAAACCACATGAGACTGAAGAAAGACAAATACAGACATATGAAGTAGAACAGAGGTTGTGTTCAGTCTGTAAAAGAAGATTTGAATTATTATTTAGTGTTATAATACATTTGATTTACATACTGTAGAACAATTATGAAAATGGATCACATGCTTGCTTTAGGATAATGTTTAGCTTTGCATTATAAAAACATACTTTAATTCTGCTTGTATTGTGTATTCATCTTAAATATAAACATTTTATAATGTGTGTAAAAACCATTCATGTGACTGTATGTAGTTTTTAAATTTATTAATTTTTATTGTCATTGTGTTTAGTTTCAGATTCCTCAGTGATGATGATGATTATTGTGTGTGTTTGTGTGATTCTGCTGCTGATTGGAGGAATCATTCTGGTTATAGTTTATCAATTCAGACACAACAAGACACCAGGTGATGATTTTACACACACACACAAAATATAATAAATATCAAATTAAGTTTAATCTTTTATATTTCTTTTGTTCCCTCTCAGATCCTAGATCATTACCCACAATCCCCTCCTCTGATGATGTTCTGTACGCTGCTGTCAGTTTCCACAAGCATGAAGATTCTGTCAGTGATGTTACAGTCAGTAAGGACGAGATTTTAACAGACTACACAACTTTCAGACACAGCACAAGACTCAAGTAATTCTTTAATATAATATTACAGTCATCCTATTTTAATGATCAGTCAAACATCACAGTTCATCTAAATATATTCTTAGATATCTGCTGTTAAACAGCCAGTTAAACATGTGATGACATCATGTAAATTGAGAATTATCTGCTAACATTGGCTCAGTGTTGAAGACTGTTAAACCAACTGTTTGATTTGTTGTCTAAGACTGAAGAACATGTTACTAGTTTTTATTACAAATGTATTTTTAAAAACTAAAAGAATATTGTTCAGAACAGTTTGCTCGGAACTGATATTGTGTAACAGATTCATTTGCTTTACATTTTTACAAATGCTTTTGCTGTTTAAATCTCATTGTTTTCCTATTTCATAACAGCAACTTAGAATAAACTTTCTGCTGTCTGCAGGTGATGAATTATTAAAGTGGAAGATGAACTCTTGTGCTTTTCTTTCGCTAATTGTTTACAGTATATTTGTGTTATAATAGAACCCAGAAGTAAAGTTTGTGTTTTCTTGTGACAAACAAATTATATAATATAAACAGGAAATGGTTTCTAAAAGGGTCACAATAGTTTCCACTTGCCTCTTTACTCTCTGTGCACAAGCTGGTTACTTACACCAGATTCAGTTTGGACAGTCTAGTTACACTTCAGTTTAAATGTGTGATTACTCTTTTATGATTTGTGTTTATAATATGTGTTAAATGTTGAATCTTTACAGTAATACACACACATGGTTCTATCGTACACCCAGCGCATGTTTTTGCTAGTTTCAGCCCCATGCAGTTCTCGTTTTCCCGTCCTTCACCGCGTTGTTAAAATAGCAAATGCATTCGCGCTCATTTGTGCGCCGTGGGCACGATGGTCTAAATAAGAGGGGGTTTCAGGCGCATTGTTGGCCGATGCTATTTTGAGAAACTGAAGACTGCGCCACAGACCAACTCAAACCTGGTCTAAACTCAACGGCGCAATATGTTTTTGTTATTTAAGCTTTAATAGAAAAAGTTCCTCTGGGCGGGTGCACAGCGCGCTTTCACTTTACTTACTACAGAGGGAAGCGCAGCAGAACACAAACATGCCAAACATAAAAAATATGGCTAATCCGCCATGGCGCGAGCGCAACTGGCTCTTAAAGGGAATGAGAGAAGAGACTCTGATTGGTTCACTGCACGTTACGCCCAAAAAAACACCCATTACTCATTAAGAGAATCGGGACAACCCGTTTAGACCATGTGCACGGGCGCTTTAGACCATGCCCTTAGATCTTTAAAATAGGGCCCACAGATGTGATGATGTGTGAATGAATGTTGTGGCTCCATCTAGAGATGAATATTAGTAACAGTTGAGACTGACTGCTGCTGTCCGTGGTGCTGAACTAACTTCTCTCTCTCTCCCTCTGTCTCTCTCTCACACACACCATGAACTCTCAAATCACATAAATCACATGTAATCCAGCACAGAGATTAACACAGATGCATGTAGCTTTTTTTGTTTTACAAAAACATTTTTTAGAGCACATGAACACCACATGGTGTCAATGTAACCAAATGTTTCTATATTTCTTTTAAATGCTTAGTAATAGAGTGAATAATTAGCATTTTTAATGTTTAAATATTTTTGTATATTATTTATACGAATCATCATAAAATCATATTCAATATGACTCCTCATAGCATTAATCAGAATAATTCTCAAAATCATAATTTGTTTTTTGAATGTCAGAGTTGTATTGCTGTGGTCGGTGCACTGGGTTCACATCTGATCTGGGTCACACTCACAACCCAATCCCACACCCCTCTCTCTCTCCACCAATTACTCTGTCAGCCTCTACTGTTCTATTCCATTAAAGGCAAAACATCATGTTAAAGAAATGTTTGAACACAAAGTATTGTTTGAAGTAATATAAATAATCCTTATTCAGCATTCATCCTTGCACACACTGAAATTTTTGGCGTAGTGTTAGATGTAAATAATGTCTGGTCATTCTTACATCGCTTTCTTATATGGATGTGCACGAGGCCTACATGAAACACAATTTATTTATCTACATATTAGGCAACTGGTATTGTAGGGATGAGCTTTTCTTGTACACCAAAACCCCCAAAACAAGTAAGCATTTTAGCATCTGTGGTTCTCTTGTTTTAATTTCAATGGGTTTTTTGAAAGAGTTTCTCATTAACTGCTTGAAATAAGGTTTTCACATTTATTCAAAAGAACATATCAGTAACACCCAAGTCGTGATGTTTTAAGATTTTCTGTTTTTTGAAAATAATTATGGGCACAATTATCTGAAAAACAAGGAGATTAGTTCCCTATGAGAGAACATGTTTTTAATAAAGTTTTATAAAGTTTTTGAAGCCTTGGTGTTGGTGACGTGGTGTAGCCAATAAAGGTTTTTATTTCTGGCGGTTGTATAAGGTTTTCAAAATCCCTAAAAAAAATATTTGTGAAGATTATCTTTAACAATCATGATGTGTAGGCTACGTATCATAAAGCTTTGCTGATCACAGAACAGAGATTTGTATCAAAAGCGTGTGAGCGTGTGAGTAGGTGAGCCTACAAAACACATCATCCCTACACCACTCTATAAAAAAGGTAAAGGTCAAATAATCAGTTCAGTGTAATTTCAGCTAGAGGGCGCTGTTTGCTGAAGAATGAATCATTCAAGAGGTGTAGGACAGGTCTCTGTAGATCACGGGGCGTTTCTGAATTATTGGGCATTTATGAACCAGAACTGTTTGAAAACGCCCCATAATTAAGAAACACCCCTTTTTGTTTTGTGGAAAAACTCCAGTTGTCCTTGTTGAGTCACTGGTGATAGTGGGCGGGGCCAGTAAAGCTGAAGATCACTGATAAGAGCTGAAGAAAGAGGAAGAAAGTCAAGCAGTCACATGTAGAGACACACAGACAACATTCAGCATCAAGAAGATCAACAGAGCTGCTGTGAAGCTGAACTCAAGTCACAATGAACATCCTCCTCATCTTCACTTTCTTCATCATCTCAGGTCACAACTTTTCTCTTTCTCATCATGTCGTCATTCACTTATTTCACTCATTTATATCACTGGACACACAAATGAAAGGACTAGATGAGCTTTCTGACACTATCAATCTGATTGACAGGTGCTGTGAGATGCATCGATGTGATTGGATATTCTGGAGGAAGTGTTCTTGTGGACTCATGGAAACGTTGGCATACTGGCCATCAACAGTATCTACATAAGATGCATAAAGATAGATGGAACATCCTAATAGAAAATGACAAGCATTATAAATGGATTAATGAAGGAAGGTTCACTCTTTATTTTGATAAAAATGGAGATCTCATGATCTTCATCAGAGATGTGAACACAAAGGATTCTGGAACATACCGGATTGGAGTTGATGGTAAATGGTCTGTTAATATGAGTCTGGAAGTGAAAGAAGGTGAGTTATTATAAACATGAGTGAAGTATCTGCTGATCATGTCAAAGCTTCTGATGATTGTGGAATAAATGTCTTCATATGTGATTGACAGATTCATGTTGTGGGGCGTCACAGAGACTGATGGTGAATACTGGACAAACTGCAAACTTCACCTGTCAATATTCACTGGATTATAAAACTAATAATAAGATCATATACAAAGAGGGAAAACACTCCATTGAGACGATCCACAGCACATGGCAGAAGAATGAGAGATTCAGTATTTCTGATGATAAAGATAATAATCTCTTCAGTGCGATAATAACTGATGTGAGATCAGAAGATGCAGGAGTTTATTTATATGGAGTTTGGATCTACAGAGACTCCAACAGTTACTCCATTCTTACTGCTGTTCATCTTCACATTATGAGTGAGTAGAAGAAACTCTCAATAACATCTGCTGTAAATTCACACAGTCTGTGTTTGCTGCTGTAATATTTGATGAAGACACTGATTCATTGTCATGTGATGTTTGTGATTGACAGGTAAAGTGGGTGTGGTCAGTGCGAGCGGATACTCAGCAGGTGGAATCATCTTCAAGTGTCATCCCCATCAATACAAAAGCAACACAAAATATGTGAGTAAAGAATCAGATGGATGTTGTGAGAGGAAGTATCCATCCGTTCAGGATCAATGGATGGACAATGGAGATGTTTGTCTATATGATGACACCAGAGCAGGAGTCTTGATGGTGTATTTTAGAGAGCTGAACGCTGGACATGCTGGAACATACAGGTGTGGAGTGAATCCATCTCCATATACTGACACATTCACTCAAGTCCAGCTCCACATTAAAGACGGTGAGAAGCTTGAGATGTTTTTAATCGTGTCACGTCATTTAAATATATCACAGATCTTAACATGTGTTATTTCATGTCTCATAGATGCAGTTTTGTCTCATTGGTGGGTGAATAAATCTGTTTCTGTTGGTGATGAAGTCAATATTACCTGTCAGATCCCAGAGGAACATCAATTCAGTCCAAAACTCTTCTGTAAAGAGGATGAAAATCACATCTGTCAAACCGTCAGCAGATCTGAAGTGAAACTAAATGATTTCTCTGATAAAAGTGTTTTTACTGTGATCATCAGTGATGTGACGGTGAGAGATGCTGGAGTTTACTGGTGTGGAGCAGAAACCAGTCACACAGATCTCACTTTCATCTCTCTCACCACTAAAGTTCAACTCAAACTCAGCAGTGAGTACATTCTCTCTTTATTATTAATAAGATTAATAAGTTGTTAATAACAATAAAAATAAGCATAAAATACCTTTATAAAATATTTAGAAACATGTTTCATCAAATGCTGGAGGTATTTGTGTGATGAACATCAGACCAATAAGCATTTTTAATGCCATCATGGTAACACCACTTAAGTCTTTCCCCGCCAGACTTTAAAAAAAAAGTTGCCAACCAGCGAAAGCGTTTTTTAACATTTTCACTAAATTTTGATTGCTCACAGTAAATTTTCTGTAATTTATTTATGGGCAAACAATAAATCCAATTAATGAACAGAGTCTCTGCTTTCAAATAAAATAAACTGTATTCATCTTCATTTGTTCTTTTTTTATCACCCCTTAGATGTGGGTAGGTTTCCTAAAAAATGCATCACTTTGATTAAACAGCTGAGATAATTAAACATTTTTGGTTAAAGACTCCACCCAGATTAGACTCAGAACAATCATTAAAAACAGATCAAATAAATATGTTCTAGGTTAAGAGATTATGTCCTTTTTCCAAAGGTGTGTAACAGCGCCACCTGCTGTACAACAGTACATACACCGATTGCCGTAATAACTCGTCTTTGCCGGGAACGGTTGATTTTAAATGAGGAGGTAACTCGTCAATGGCGGGGAAAGAGTTTTGGAGACTATTGTGGGGGACATTTTGACAGCAAAATATATAGATTTGTATAAATAAACTATATTCATCATTTAATCATTGGTTACACATATATTAACAGTGTCTTCAAAATAGTTTGCCTAACTCACTTTTCTCCAGAGATTGATGTTGTAAATGCATCTGAGAATGTCTCAGTTTTATTTAAAATCTTTTGTTTCCCTTGTCAGAAATCCTCCTCGCTAGCACATGCAGAACATATTTCACCCCAAAACTGTATAAACTCATGTATTTCAATTATTTTCAAATCAAAGTATTTTACTCTCATGTAAAATTTTAAATATCTGTATTTTATAAGAGTGATTTTCCTTTGAAAATGTATACTTCACTAGATTACAAAGGATACATTATACTTTTTACTCCACTACATTTCATAAATAAATGGGTTTTTTTTTCATTTTAATGCTTAAGTACAAGTTCAAATCAAGTACGTTTACTTCTTGTCTTTTTGTTGAGAGTTACTTTTTACTTCTAAGAGGTAAAGTACTGGAATTGTTTTGTACTTAAATTCTGCATTAAATTCTGCATATGAAATGTAGTAGATTAAAGGGACAGTTCACCAAAAAAAGGAAAATTCTGTCCGTCAGATGGTTTCAGACCTGTATAAGTTTCTTTGTTCTGCTGAACACAAAGGAAGATATTTTGAAGAATGTCAGTAACCAAGCAGATTTCATCCCCCATTGACCCCCATAATATTTATTTTCCCTATACTATGGCATTAAATGAGTGATGAGATCTGTTACTGGCTGCTGACATTCTTCCAAATATCTTCCTCTGTGTTCAGCAAAATAAAGACATTTATTCTTGAGGATGTGTAAATGATGACAGAATTATCATTTTTGTGTTAATTGTCCCTCTAAAACTATGTCAAAATGGTTTATAATGTCGTCAATAAATTTTTACCCCAGTAAAAACAGTCTCATAAAGTCCAGATACTTGAAAAATGTACTTGCGTAAAAGTAAAATGCTTAATCGTGATTAATTGACATGAATAAATTAAATAAACGTTAACAGTGGAACTTTAACTTAGATTATATATATATATATAAACTTTACTCTTTTCCTAAAACATATGAACAATTTATACAACAGAATTATAAAAAGATATATAAAATAATTATAGATCTATAATATAAAAACATATATTTTTACATAAGAACAATAACTTTTTATTCGCTTTCAATGACTGGTGCTGTCAGGAAGGACAGAGTTTCAACACTGAATGAAAACACATACAAGCCAAAATGTAGCAAGTAAAACCTTCACCATTACGGGAATCCCACAAAACTCGCACATACTGGAAACCTTCTGCATTTTAATGTTACAGAAAAGTAAACACTAACAAAAGGTCTTATCCTTTATACAGCTCCATTCTTTTCAATAACAAAAATGCATTAAAGTCTGTTTGTGAACTAAAGTTTGGGAGCAAAAGCGGATGTGTAACTGGTGCTTTGCCAAAATAACCCAAGATTATCAATCTTTCAACAACAGTCTCAGTTTTTTATATGTCATATCTGAGTCAAGACATAAAAAGTAACCCGGGCACAGGTCTGCATGGGCAGCACCCACGCTTACATGATCTATGGTTATAAACATGCAGGTATGTTTTTTCCGACCACAGAAAACAGTTGAGGGTTCGAGGTCTAAATTTATTTTAGCTGTGAAGATTTTACAAGCACACTCAGGAAACCACATGAGACCGAAAATACTGACATAAGAAGTAGGACAGAAGAGTTGTGCAGAAGACAGACAACTGTTTCATGAAACTACATTAAGAACTCATCATTCAGTCACAGAAGTTACATGTTTAAAATAAAAACAAATGATATACCATTTTAAAACATTTTAAATGTAAAAATTGCATGCATACTATAAAAACATAAATATGTCCAAACTTGAGTCCACAATTGTTCACACTGTGAAATGCTATAGATGTGAGTTTGCCTTGCATTTGTGTATTCATAATAAATATTTAGACATGTAAATATATGCAAACACATACAAATTTGAAAAAACCCTTCATGTGACTATAATTTAATCTGTTATTATTTTGTTTAGTTTCAGATTCTTCATTGATCATCATTATTGTGTGTGTTTGTGTGATTCTGCTGCTGATTGGAGGATTCACTCTAATTATAGTTTATCAATTCAGACACAACCACAACATTCAGACACCAGGTGATTATCACACAAACACACGCAGATTCACAAACACTCACAATATGGTTATTTATTTGTATTTTGTATTCTCTGTCAGATTGTGGAGCAGTCCAAAGATACCATAATGCACAATTACACACAATCCCCTCCTCCTCCTCTTATGATGATGTGCTGTATGCTGCTGTCAGTTTCCACAAGCATGAATATTCTGTCAGTGATGTTACAGTCACCTTCAGTAAAGAGGAAATTTAACAGACTACACCACTGTCAGACACAACACAAGACTCAAATAATTCATTTACAAGTATGACAGACATCAACGTTTTTACCAACGTTACTTTAAGGATGTTTAATGTTTAATGTAATGTAAAAATATGCTATTTTAATTCTTGGTATCGCCCAATAGTTCTATTTAACTGTAGTATGCAACATAGTTTTTTACTTTGATCAACTCCAAATATAAACAAGACATTGTATCTTTTGACACATTTCATCAGACCTCTTAAATAAAATATCAGCTGTTAAACAGGCAGTTCAAGTTTACAATGACATGAATTGAAGATGAACTCTTAACACAGTGTTCAGAGCTGTTCAAGTGATTTGATTCGTTGTCTAGCACATTAATAACTTTGATCTGCATGACAATTAAACTTCAGACTTGCTGAAAACTGATGTTGTTTTAAAATTCACTTGTAAGGTTGTAATGTTTACTAGAGCATGTTTTTTTTCTGTTTAAAGCTCATTATTTGATACTATAATGTTTATAGTTTTCATAACAGCACTGGGCAATCATTTTTTATATTCTTTTTGTCACTGAAACCAGAAGGGACGGTTGTGTTTTCCTGTAACAAACATGTGAGACACATGAAGGTTAAAAACAGGAAATGGTTTTAAAAAAAGGTCACAAAAGTTTCCACAGGCCTTTTCTCTATTTGAGCGAGCCAGATACTGATCGCCGTATTTGTTTTTGCATTAAATTTAGTTTGAACAGTAAGAGTTTGTGTACAGTTTCTGTATAGTTAGAGTTTCTCTATAGTTTCTTTTGAGTTAAAGTTTATGATTTGTGTTTGTAACAATACATGTGAATGTTGAATCTTCAGATCAGTACACACGCTAAACACACACAGATGTGATGATGTGAATGAATGTTGTGGCTCCATCTAGAGGTAAATATTGATAAGAGTTCAGACTGACTGCTGCTGTCCGTGGTGCTGAACCCCCCACACACACACATGTCTGGTTTACTATCTCCGTGGGGACAGTCCATAGGCGTAATGTTTTTTTATACCGTACAAACTGTATATTTTATCCCCTACCCCTAACCCAACCCCTAAACCTAAAGGTCATAGAAAACTTTTTGCATTTTTTAAAAATATTGTTCTGTACAATTTATAAGCTTTTTGCACATGAGGACCTCAATTTGGGTCCCCACAGTGACACGAGTCCCCATGTGTTGGTGTGCATTCAGGTTTAGGTCCCCACCGAGATATAAAAACATAAAGACACACAAACACATACTCACACAAACAATCATTTTTGTTGTTTAGTGAATTTATTTAATGGCTTGAACTGTGGCTGTTACAGTAGATACAATAAAATGCGTTCTCTCTCAGATTGTGGATCAGCCCAAATAAACCATAATGCCCAATTACCCACAATCCCCTCCTCTGATGATGATGATGGTCTGTACGCTGCTGTCAGTTTCCACAAGCGTGAAGATTCTGTTTCAGTCACCTTCAGTAAAGACGAGATTTTAACTGAGTACGCTTCTGTCATTTACTGCACAAGACTCAACTAAAGTTGTTCAAACACTTTAAAACAGATTGTGGGTTTTTTATCATTCATAAACAAGACAAGTGAGACAAATGTGTGTTTTTTGTGCTGTTTTTGTATTCTACAAAGTCTCTTACTTTTAAACCTTTGGAAAGTGAACATGAAAGAGCATAAACTCATAACATCAGCACAGCGTTAAACTAAAAGTTACATGTTTATATGCAATGAAAGAACATTTTAATACTTTTTATTTTAGCAAAACTCAGAGCTGCAAGAGGCTTGAAATTCTTGAAACTGTTGAAAACATTTTTCATTTCTTCTGAACTGCTCTTGTGGTTTTCTTTTATTGCTGTTTATCTTTTGATCATAGAAACCAGAAGTGCAGTTCGTGTTGTCTTGTATCAGTCAAACATGAAGACAGATAAGAATGTCATTAAACAGGAAATGCTCAAAAAGTTTCCATGAGTCTCCTTTGTCTGCACAAGTTTGTTTTCATAATTTATGAAGGTTATTTCTCTTAGTTTGGACAGTGTTTTAGAGGTAAACGTTTAATTTGAATTATGATTTGGGTTAAATCCAGGGACATGTTGTTTTCTCTTTCTTGTTGTTCATACTGTATACAGTAGTGTGTGTCACTGCCATGTGTGTTTTATGTTCATGTTTCTCTTCTCTGTATCTTGTATCTTTCTCTGTCTTCACTGTGGTTGTCTAGATGGAAACCGGATAAAGCTGCAGAGACGTTTAATGAAGAGAGAGACGGAGTGAGCTTTTCCCCTTCAATCCCAGACTTTTGAATTGTTTGTATGGTTTATGAGGCTCAGTGTGTATGATCAAGTGTGTTTTAAATAATCGGAAGTTAAATTGTTCGTTTTAGTGTTTTTTTAGATAATTGTTTTTCTTTTCTTAGTGCCCATAAAAGTGTGAAGTATCTTGCTTTACACATGTAATGAAATGCTATGTAAGTCGCTTTGGGTAAAAGTGTCTGCCAAATGCATAAATGTAAATGTTTATAAATATTGGTGTTTGTGACTCTCGGGCTGGAAGATGAAAGAACCTAAAGGTCTTTCTTAACCTTTGTTTGTTAACTAAGGAAGCATGTGATATTTGTATGCACAATAATATTCGTTGAATCTTAAACACACACTAAACAGAGAGATGTGATGATGTTTGAATGAATGTTGTGGCGCCATCTAGAGGTGAATATTAGTAAGAGTTCTGACTGACTGCTGCTGTCCGTGGGTGCTGAACATACTGATGACTTTAAAAGCTACAAACCACGATAATTTTGGGCTAAAAATAATTAGAAATCAATTCTTCAGTATAGCAGATAAGCACAATGCTAAGCTTATTATTATTTATAATTCGCGCTGTCGGGTCGCCTCAGGCAGGAAATTTTAATTTTTGGGAGAACCTCTTTGCGTCTTACATCATCACGTCTGTAAACACAAAGGAGAGGAACTGGCTAGTTTATCACGTGTGTGTGGATGGCGCTGCAGTTTTGAACATTCTTGTTTCATTTAGTCAGAAAAAAGCAGCAGATATGGTGTGTGTTCAGATGACATGATTCAGATACAGAATATTACTTGTTGGATGTATGGTAGGCGGCGGTTTTCATGTTATTTAGAGTTTGTAAACATCAGGCACAAAGCAATAACCAATGGTACAATTGATTCTATATTAGTGATGTTTTAAATGTTTCGCATTGTATCCGGTCATCTGTTACTGTCATGTTTATGTACAGATGCTCTTGTGCGATGAGCAGCCGTCAGTAAGCACTGAGCTCGGATTCATCTGCGCAGTCCCAAAGCACAACACACTTATAGAAAAAACTGCATATAACTGCAATGTCATGTTTCAAATGGAGGCCAAACTTCCAGACTGTAGCTTTAAAGTAAAACACTTTTAAAAGTGTCCATACGCATTCCTTGAAACTAGACTAACCCTAACTCTACATACAAAGTGCATAGGGAAATATATAAAATGCAATCCAGAAATAGATCTTGCAAAGACAAAAAACCACTCAAAACTAACATTTCTAAATATATATTTATTAATAATAACACTGCACACAATCTTCAAAAATGTAGATACACACACAGCAAACTAAACATATGACAAATATCACCGCCACAGTATATTGTGTCCTGCATGTTCAGTGGAGTTTCTCATACTGTAGTACTGACAAAAATAAGTATGTGCCAATTTGGTTACATACTGTATGCATATTTAGTGAATATTGTCACTATAAATAGAATTGCAAGGGGGACAATATTTTATTCTTTCAACATTATGATCAACAGTAACAGACAAAATGACAAAACAAACAGGCTTCCTGTCTCCGAAAAAAATAACTCTTCTTTGGATTTGAAAAGAGAAAATATGGTGACAGATCAATGAACCAATGGTGGACCAGAATAGCCTAGTGGTAACTTACTGTAATTGTTCCAGATGACAACAAGTGTTGTTTCCAGATTAAACACAAAAGCTGTTAGTTATAAGTAATCAAAAAAACTAAAATTTCGAGAAATAAAAAGCTTAAATGTCTATATTATATATATTGATTTCCAGTCAGAGCTGGCCCTTTTGTTCTCAACAGATATTGGTCAAAGAGTGCAGCATTATCCCAACAGACGCCACTGGTAGACCGGACTTCAGTAAATGTGCAAGTGCCAAACCAAGTGATTTAAAATGGTTTAAAATAATACATTTAAATTAGGGCTGTCAAAAGATTAATGGCGATTAAACACATCCAGAATAAAAGTTATTATATGTCTATGTACTGTGCATATTAATTATGTTTTTATGAATACAAACACATACACATGTATGCACATTTAGGAAATATTTACATGTATTCATTTATATTTATCAACAACAGAAATTATATATAAATGTTTAATATTTTTTATATTTTTCTTAAATATATGCATGGATGTGTTAATAAATAAAATAATATTATGCACAGCACACAGACATATATTACGTAAGCACAAACTTTTTTTCTGGATGCGATTAATCGCGATTCATCTTTTGACAGCCCTAATTTAAATACTAGATTTAATTTTTAAATAATTTCATTGATTATAACCCTAAAATATTCAAATGATATTTATCATGCTAGTTATTCCTCCTGAATTTGTGAGTGTGCTATAGCAAAACATTATTTATGCATTTGACAAATGCTTTTATCCAAATTGACTGACAGTGCATTTAGTCTATACATGTGTGTTGCGTGTTCCCTGGGATCGAACCCACAACCTTTGAGTTGCAATTGAGCTACAAAACAACATCTTGTTAAGTTACTTGCTGAGGTCACAATATAAAAACATATTTCCATTAAGAATTCAACCTGACATCAACTGTAGAATAGATTTTAAAGCTTGAATGGCTCTTCCAGGTTGTTGTCATGAATCTCACAGGAAGACATGGCGTGGGAACCCAATTGCAGGCAGACACAGACGGTAAAGGTGGTAACACTGATATTTATTAAACATAAAACAGGAACAAAGCAAAAACCCACGAGGGGGAAAACAAGACAGGATAAAAATAATAATATTTTACAAGGACACTAACTGACTAGACTATGAAAATAAACACTTGGTACAAACACTAAACTAACACTTACTTTAGACAAGGGAGACAGGAACAAAGCAAGACGATGGCATGAAGCAGACGTGAACAGTATACAGCAACTGAAACAAGTACAATGCACGAGCACAGGACAATGAAACATGAGGACTCTTTTATAGGAACAAACACAGGATCATAACGAGCAACAGGTGCTGGGGATTAGCACTAAGGAGAGGCTGACGAGGAACGAGATGTAGGGAACAATGACGAGACACGAGAAAGAATCATCTTTCCCACACAAAACCATCAGGCAGTGCCATGGCTCCACTAGAGACAGGAATAAAACATGACATGGTAGTGGAACCATGACATAAGCCCCCCCTTAAATGACACCTCCGGTGTTCATCAAGGGGTAACTAACAGACAAGACCGACTGGGAAACAGACAAAAACCAGACAGACAAGGCAAACATGACAAGGGGCATACAAGACATGATAATTACTGGGTTAGGGTGGGACAATAAAAATAATAAACAAGGGAGGGGGGGTGGGGGCAAACAAGAGTACATAGGGGGCAGTCCAGAAGGGGTAGGGCTGGGTGGGGAAGTTCCAGCCCTTGGGGACGTGCCAGGGCACGGAGCCCCAGGAGGCTTGACAGGGAAGTCCTTCGGGGAACTGTCCTAGTCCCCTGCAGATGTTGGCTGGACTCCGGCTGGATGCCGGACGGAACACCGGCTGGAATGCCGGACGGAACGGACGGAACGGCGGCTGATGCCGGACGGAACGGCGGCTGGAATGCCGGAAGGAACGGCGGCTGGAATGCCGGAAGGAACGGCGGCTGGGCAGCCGGACTTGACGGCGGCTGGGCAGCCGGACTTGACGGCGGCTGGCAGCCGGTTGACGACTTGACGCGGACTTTGACGGCGGCTGGGCAGCCGGTTGCTGACCGGCTTGGCCGGTTGCTGACCGGGCTTGGTGCCGGTTGCTGGACCGGGCTTGGTGCCGTTGCTGGACCGGGCTTGTGCCGGTTTGCTGACCGGGCTTGGTGCCGGTTGCTGGACCGGGCTTGGTGCCGGTGCTGGAACGGGCTTGTTGCCGGTTGCTGGGGAGAGTCTGGGCCGGCTGGGCCGCACGGACCGTCACATCCCCATAGCGCCCCCCAAAAAAATATTTGGGGCTTGAGACCACCGGACTCGGGACCACCGGACTCGGGACCACCGGACTCGGGACCACCGGACTCGGGACGGACTCGGGACCACCGACTCGGACCGGAACCACCGAACTGTTGCCGTTGCTGCATTGACATGCAGGACAGCAACTTCAGCCTGGGACGTCCTCCACGTGGCTTCTTCCTCCCTCTCTGGTCGGTCGAGACCACGGCTGATTCAGTCGGGCCCGTGGGGGACCGAGGGAGTACCGGGAAGGAGGTTTCCCGCGACGTCGCCCCGAGTCTCTAGCCACCCACTCATCTCGGACTCCACCAGAAGAACCGGCGGCCATGGGGCTCGAGCCAGAGGGTACTGAGTCCCCCAGGGCAGCGGCGGCCAGGACGAGACCCTCCGCAGCGCTCGACCGTGGGTGAAAGTCCCATGTGGAACCTCACCCCCGGGATCGCTCCGGTTGGTCACGTACCTGACCATCCGCAAACCCTAGGGGAGCCAGCAGCCTCTTCTCTGACGTGTGAGGCGCCGGGTGAGGCAGCAGTTGAAAATCGTTTTCAACTCCTCCTCACCAAAATCGGTCACCTCCGCCACCGCCGAGAATGCCCTGGCGAACTCCTGGTCGCCGTAATTCCCCTGGCGGAATCCAAGCAGCAAGCGGGCTTGGCGAGACCGCAAGGACGACGTCGTACCGTCCATGCTGCCTACTGGGTTCGTTTTTTGCTCGTGCATTCTGTCATGAATCTCACAGGAAGACATGGCGTGGGAACCCAATTGCAGGCAGACACAGACGGTAAAGGTGGTAACACTGATATTTATTAAACATAAAACAGGAACAAAGCAAAAACCCACGAGGGGGAAAACAAGACAGGATAAAAATAATAATATTTTACAAGGACACTAACTGACTAGACTATGAAAATAAACACTTGGTACAAACACTAAACTAACACTTACTTTAGACAAGGGAGACAGGAACAAAGCAAGACGATGGCATGAAGCAGACGTGAACAGCATACAGCAACTGATACAAGTACAATGCACGAGCACAGGACAATGAAACATGAGGACTCTTTATAGGGAACAAACACAGGATCATAACGAGCAACAGGTGCTGGGGATTAGCACTAAGGAGAGGCTGACGAGGAACGAGATGTAGGGAACAATGACGAGACACGAGAAAGAATCAGTCTTTCCCACACAAAACCATCAGGCAATGCCATGGCTCCACTAGAGACAGGAATAAAACATGACATGGTAGTGGAACCATGACAGTTGTTTGCTCGAGCTGTTCACAGTGCATTGTACTGAACTCCTCCTCCAGAAAGCCATTAGACTGTAACACTTGATGATTGGCTCTTTTCTCTGGAAGGCGGGACTTTCGTCATTATAGCGCCTATAAAGAGTTGCACTTTTCCCACATTAATAGTAATAGAACTGAACTTTTGATACAAATAGAAAAACAATTTTTTTTGTCTTTGATAACAAATTTAAAATGTGTTATATGTTGCAATACTTCCTCATGAGTGTGTGTGTAAGAGTGATGTCCAGTAGAGGCGCTGTGTGAGTGCGATGAATGACGTGTTGAGTGACTGGTGACAGTGGGCGGGGCCAGTAAAGCTGAAGATCTCTGATAAGAGCTGAAGAAAGAGGAAGAAAGTCAAGCAGTCACATGTAGAGACACACAGACAACATTCAGCATCAAGAAGATCAACAGAGCTGCTGTGAAGCTGAACTCAAGTCACAATGAACATCCTCCTCATCTTCACTTTCTTCATGATCTCAGGTCACAACTTTTCTCTTTCTCATCATGTCGTCATTCACTTATTTCACTCATTTATATGGACACACAAATGAAAGGACTAGATGAGCTTTCTGACACTATCAATCTGATTGACAGGTGCTGTGAGATGCATCGATGTGATCGGATATTCTGGAGGAAGAGTTCTTGTGAATTCATGGAAACCTTGGCATACTAGCAAACAATATCTACATAAAAACCATCAAGATGGATGGAAAATCCTAATAGAAAATAATGTAAATGATAAATGGATTAAAGCAAACAGATTCACTATGTTTTGCAATGAAAATGGACGTTTCATGATCTTCATCAGAGATCTGAACACACGGGATTCTGGAACATACCGGATTGGAGTCGGTGCGAAGTGGTCTATTAATATGAGTCTGGAAGTGACAGAAGGTGAGTTATTATAAACATGAGTGAAGTATCTGCTGATCATGTCAAAGCTTCTGATGATTGTGAAATAAATGTCTTCATATGTGATTGACAGATTCATGTTGTGGGGCGTCACAGAGACTGATGGTGAATACTGGACAAACTGCAAACTTCACCTGTCAATATTCACTGGATCAATGGTACAATCAGAAGGTTTTATTAAAAAGGGGAAATGAAATGATTGAAACGTTGTTTTTCAGTACGAATGTACAGAAAAAGAAGGGAAAAATGAACATTCACGATGACACACAAAATAATCTCTTGAGTGTGAGAATAACTGATGTGAGATCAGAAGATGCAGGAGTTTATTTATGTGGAGTTTATCTCAACAAAACCTCCTACAGTTACTCCATTCTTACTGCTGTTCATCTTCACATCATGAGTGAGTAGAAGAAACTCTCAATAACATCTGCTGAAGCATCTAATTATTTCATTGAGTTTTTCTATAATTTGTTCCAAGTGGATGATGTTTCTGTTTGTTTGTGTGAAGTGTCTCCAGTGTTTATGAGGAGATGAAGGAGGATCTGCTCAGATCATCTGTCCTTATGATCCCATCTATACATCAAAGACCAAAAAACTGTTGAAGAGTTGTAGAGATGAAAATACTCTCATGGAGATGAACAGATGGAGTGTGAATGATGACATGACAGCAAGTGTGTTTAGTGTGAACATCACTGGACTGACAGCAGAGGATGCTGGGAAATACTGCTGTGCAGTGACATTAGAAACAGACGTGATTTATCTTTACACTCATCTCATTATTATCATCAAACAGGGTGAGAGACATTTTCACTAATAATGAATATAAAAACGGACTTTGTTTGAATGTGAATCTTTATGATTTCTTCTTTAAAGAACTTCTCTTGAATAAGCGTGAAGGAGACAACATGTCAATGGAGTGCAAACATCACGCTGACTATCAGAAAGTCTTCTGTAAAGCACATGAAGTCTCAATGTGTGTCAATGATGGAGTTTCATTCCAGTCGATCAGAGATGATGGATTCTCTTTAAGTGATGAAACATCTACTGGAGTCTTTACTGTAAACATCAGTCATCTGAGAGAAGAGCATTCTGGGATATACTGGTGTGGATCTCACATCATCACTAAAGTGCATCTTAACGTCACCAGAGGTCAGAGAATTTTGTTTGTATAATTTATTTGCATTATCTTCATCATCATATCACATCATGGAGAGATTGACGATAAGCTTTTTAAATGTAGTCCAAATAAATCTACAACTGCATTTAAATAAATGAGATGTTTAATAGACACACATGTCGTGTGTATTGTCTTAGTTCACATATGATCTACTTATAGACACCTCATTGCAATGCATGTAAAAACCTTACTGTAACATCTTATATCTGTAATTTAGCACAGAAATAAATCACATCGAAATGTTTACATTTATACTACAACATGTTGGTGCAGTTTTTGCTGATGCTTGAGATATAAATGACATACAATGTGTCATTTAAACTAATACCGTCTGCATTCCAAACAACAACTGATGTTTATGAGCTGCTCACTTGAAATATCAAAACTAGTGAAGTGTTCAATAATACTTTTATTGAATAATTTAACAAACGATCACTAATGAGATTATAAATAATTGTGATAGATTTCAGTTGTGTTTTGTGTATATATCTGAACACATTGTAACTTATTTATTCCAGAGTGTCTCATGTGCTGCTTGTCTTTCTGAACTGACGTGTTTTTTCCGACCACAGAAAACGGTTGAAGGTTCAGAGTCTAAATTTATTTTAGCTGTGAAGATTTTACAGAAAGATTCAGGAAACCACATGAGACTGAAGAAAGACAAATACAGACATATGAAGTAGAACAGAGGTTGTGTTCAGTCTGTAAAAGAAGAACGGCCATTTAGGATAATGTTTAGCTTTGCATTATAAAAAACAGACTTTAATTCTGCTTGTATTGTGTATTCATCTTAATTAAATACATTGTATTATGCGTGTTAATATCATTCATGTGTCTGTATGTTCTTTTTAATTATTATTATTTATTTTTATTGTCATTGTGTTTAGTTTCAGATTCCTCAGTGATGATGATAAATATTGTGTGTGTTTGTGTGATTCTGCTGCTGATTGGAGGATTCACTCTGGTTATAGTTTATCAATTCAGACACAACAAGACACCAGGTGATGATTTTACACACACACACACACACACACAAAATATAATAAATATCAAATTAAGTTTAATCTTTTATATTTCTTTTGTTCCCTCTCAGATCCTAGATCATTACCCACAATCCCCTCCTCTGATGATGTTCTGTACGCTGCTGTCAGTTTCCACAAGCATGACGATTCTGTCAGTGATGTTACAGTCAGTAAGGACGAGATTTTTAACAGACTACACAACTTTCAGACACAGCACAAGACTCAAGTAATTCTTTAATATAATATTACAGTCATCCTATTTTAATGATCAGTCAAACATCACAGTTCATCTAAATATATTCTTAGATATTTGCTGTTAAACAGCCAGTTAAACATGTGATGACATCATGTAAATTGAGAATGATCTGCTAACATTGGCTCAGTGTTGAAGACTGTTAAACCAACTGTTTGATTTGATGTCTAAGACTGAAGAACATGTTACTAGTTTTTATTACAAATGTATTTTTAAAAACTAAAAGAATATTGTCCAGAACAGTTTGCTCGGAACTGATATTGTGTAACAGATTCATTTGCTTTACATTTTTACAAATGCTTTTGCTGTTTAAATCTCATTGTTTTCCTATTTTCATAACAGCAACTTAGAATAAACTTTCTGCTGTCTGCAGGTGATGAATTATTAAAGTGGAAGATGAACTCTTGTGCTTTTCTTTCGCTAATTGTTTACAGTATATTTGTGTTATAATAGAACCCAGAAGTAAAGTTTGTGTTTTCTTGTGACAAACAAACATATGAGTCAGAAGTAGGTGAGAATAAAAACAGGAAATGGTTTCTTAAAGGGTCACAATAGTTTCCACTTGCCTCTTTACTCTCTGTGCACAAGCTGGTTACTTACACCAGATTCAGTTTGGACAGTCTAGTTACACTTCAGTTTAAATGTGTGATTACTCTTTTATGATTTGTGTTTATAATATGTGTTAAATGTTGAATCTTTACAGTAATACACACACATGGTTCTATCGTACACCCAGCGCATGTTTTTGCTAGTTTCAGCCCCATGCAGTTCTCGTTTTCCCGTCCTTCACCGCGTTGTTAAAATAGCAAATGCATTCGCGCTCATTTGTGCGCCGTGGGCACGATGGTCTAAATAAGAGGGGGTTTCAGGCGCATTGTTGGCCGATGCTATTTTGAGAAACTGAAGACTGCGCCACAGACCAACTCAAACCTGGTCTAAACTCAACGGCGCAATATGTTTTTGTTATTTAAAGCTTTAATAGAAAAAGTTCCTCTGGGCGGGTGCACAGCGCGCTTTCACTTTACTTACTACAGAGGGAAGCGCAGCAGAACACAAACATGCCAAACATAAAAAATATGGCTAATCCGCCATGGCGCGAGCGCAACTGGCTCTTAAAGGGAATGAGAGAAGAGACTCTGATTGGTTCACTGCACGTTACGCCCAAAAAACCACCCATTACTCATTAAGAGAATCGGGACAACCCATTTAGACCATGTGCCCGGGCGCTTTAGACCATGCCCTTAGATCTTTAAAATAGGGCCCACAGATGTGATGATGTGTGAATGAATGTTGTGGCTCCATCTAGAGGTGAATATTAGTAACAGTTGAGACTGACTGCTGCTGTCCGTGGTGCTGAACTAACTTCTCTCTCTCTCCCTCTGTCTCTCTCTCACACACACCATGAACTCTCAAATCACATAAATCACATGTAATCCAGCACAGAGATTAACACAGATGCATGTAGCTTTTTTGTTTTACAAAAACATTTTTTAGAGCACATGAACACCACATGGTGTCAATGTAACCAAATGTTTCTACATTTCTTTTAAATGGTTAGTAATTGAGTGTATAATTAGCATTTTTAATGTTTAAATATTTTTGTATATTATTTATACGAATCATCATAAAATCATATTCAATATGACTCCTCATACCATTAATCAGAATAATTCTCAAAATCATAATTTGTTTTTTGAATGTCAGAGTTGTATTGCAGTGGTCGGTGCACTGGGTTCACATCTGATCTGGGTCACATCCCAATCCCACACCCCTCTCTCTCTCCACCAATTATTCTGTCAGCCTCTACTGTTCTATACCATTAAAGGCAAAACATCATGTTAAAGAAATGTTTGAACACAAAGTATTGTTTGAAGTAATATAAATAATCCTTATTCAGCATTCATCCTTGCACACACTGAGATTTTTGGCGTAGTGTTAGATGTAAATAATGTCTGGTCATTCTTACATCGCTTTCTTATATGGATGTGCACGAGGCCTACATGAAACACAATTTATTTATCTACATATTAGACAACCTAGCTGTCTTCCAAAGTTGATCTTATCCAGCATACACTTACTCTCTGCAAAATGTATTTGTTACAAATGTGATGTTATTGTTTCAATTCCAACAACGCTGATTATTTTTTCTCAGTGTACTATTGAAACACAGTATTGCAGGGATGAGCTTTTCTTGTACACCAAAACCCCCAAAACAAGTAAGCATTTTAGCATCTGTGGTTCTCTTGAAGATTATCTTAACAATCATGATGTGTAGGCTACATATCACAAACCTTTGCTGATCACAGAACAGAGATTTATATCAAAAGCATGTGAGTGCTGGCCTACAAAACACATCATCCCTACATCACTCTATAATAAAAATAAAGGTCAAACAATGAGTTCAGTGTAGTATCAGCTAGAGGGCGCTGCTTGCTGAAAAATGAATCATTCGAGAGGTGTAGGACAGGTCTCTGTAGATCACGAGAGGGGCATCTCTGAATTATTGGGCATTTCTGAACCTGGTTTTAGCAAATCATTGAAAGAGATTGAGAAACGCCCCATAATTAAGAAACACCCCTTTTTGTTTTGGAAAAACTCCCGTCTTCCTTGTTGAGTGACTGGTGATAGTGGGCGGGGCCAGTAAAGCTGAAGATCACTGATAAGAGCTGAAGAAAGAGGAAGAAAGTCAAGCAGTCACATGTAGAGACACACAGACAACATTCAGCATCAAGAAGATCAACAGAGCTGCTGTGAAGCTGAACTCAAGTCACAATGAACATCCTCCTCATCTTCACTTTCTTCATGATCTCAGGTCACAACTTTTCTCTTTCTCATCATGTCGTCATTCACTTATTTCACTCATTTATATCACTGGACACACAAATGAAAGGACTAGATGAGCTTTCTGACACTATCAATCTGATTGACAGGTGCTGTAGATGCATCGATTGGATATTTCTGGAGGAAGTGTTCTTGTGAATTCACACAAACTTTGGCATACGAGTTATAAACAATATCTACATAAAAAACACCAAGATAGATGGAATATCCTAATAGAAAATAATGAAAATGATAATAAATGGAAAAATAAAGAACGATTCACTCTGTTTTGTGAAGAGAAAGATTATTTCATGATCTTCATCAGAGATCTGACACACAGGATTCTGGTACCGGATTGGTGTTGAACTAATGAGTCAAAGTGACAGAAGGTGAGTTATTATAAACATGAGTGAAGTATCTGCTGATCATGTCAAAGCTTCTGATGATTGTGAAATAATGTCTTCATATGTGATTGACAGATTCATGTTGTGGGGCGTCACAGAGACTGATGGTGAATACTGGACAAACTGTCACCTTCACATGTCAATATTCACTGGATTATAAAACTGATGACAAGATCATATATAAAGAGGGAAAACACTCCATTGATGAGGTGATCTACACTAACAATAAACAAAAAGAACGATTGACTATATCTGATAACAATGATAAAAATCTCTTGAGTGTGAGAATAACTGATGTGAGATCAGAAGATGCAGGAGTTTATTTATGGGGAGTTTGGCTTTACAGATACTCCTACAGTTACTCCATTCTTACTGCTGTTCATCTTCACATTATGAGTGAGTGAAACAAATCATAGTTAATCTATTTGCCATTGTTTTTCTCGTATTATCTTTTATATAGTATAAATATTGTATTCTATGCAATTTCATATAGCCTCAGTTTAGAGTTTATATGATATTAATACAGTAAATGTCTTCATATGTGATTGACAGATTCATGTTGTGGGGCGTCACAGAGACTGATGGTGAATACTGGACAAACTGCAAATTTCACCTGTCAATATTCACTGGATTATAAAACTAATGCCAAAACCATATTTAAAGAAGGAAAAGAAACCATTGATGAGGTGATCTACATCATTGATACACCAAAACAAATTGAACGATTCAACATATATGACGATAGAGATAAAAATGTCTTCATCGTGACAATGACTGATGTGAGATCAGAAGATGCAGGAGTTTATTTATGTGGAGTTTATCTCAACAAAACCTCCTACAGTTACTCCATTCTTACTGCTGTTCATCTTCACATTATGAGT
Source organism: Triplophysa siluroides (assembly GCA_006030095.1). Taxonomy (NCBI): domain Eukaryota; kingdom Metazoa; phylum Chordata; class Actinopteri; order Cypriniformes; family Nemacheilidae; genus Triplophysa; species Triplophysa siluroides. Next base: position 114,257 of record VCII01000384.1, read on the forward strand.
GAGTAGAAGAAACTCTCAATAACATCTGATTCACACAGTCTGTGTTTGTATTGATGATCGATGATGTTTTGTGTGTGTGAAGTGTCTCCAGTGTTTGGAGATGAAGGAGGATCTGCTCAGATCATCTGTCCTTATGATCCCATCTATACATCAAAGACACTAAAACTGTTGAAGAGTTGTAGAGATGAAAATACTCTCATGGAGATGAACAGATGGAGTGTGAATGATGACATGACAGCAAGTGTGTTTAGTGTGAACATCACTGGACTGACAGCAGAGGATGCTGGGAAATACTGCTGTGCAGTGACATTAGAAAACAGACGTGATTTATCTTTACACTCATCTCATTATTATCATCAAACAGGGTGAGAGACATTTTCACTAATAATGAATATAAAAACGGACTTTGTTTGAATGTGAATCTTTATGATTTCTTCTTTAAAGAACTTCTCTTGAATAAGAGTGAAGGAGACAACATGTCAATGGAGTGCAAACATCACGCTGACTATCAGAAAGTCTTCTGTAAAGCACATGAAGTCTCAATGTGTGTCAATGATGGAGTTTCATTCCAGTCGATCAGAGATGATGGATTCTCTTTAAGTGATGAAACATCTACTGGAGTCTTTACTGTAAACATCAGTCATCTGAGAGAAGAGCATTCTGGGATATACTGGTGTGGATCTCACATCATCACTAAAGTGCATTTAAACGTCACCAGAGGTCAGAGAATTTCATTTTATTTCTTGCATCATTTTGAGATAGACAAGCACTTTCATCAGGTCATCTCTCTCTCGCAGATGTTTTTGAATAATTTGTTATTCTGGAGAATAAATATTACTGTTTTTACTGAAAGTTTTTATATTATAATCTATAATTGCACATAAACTTTCACACTGAACTGTTTGCATTCATGCTTAAAATGTAGTTGCCATTTTCGCAAATTTACAGATCTTAGTGTTCATCACTTTGTGAATATATTTGAAATTAAAAGCATCAGTCACTTGACGTGCTGTTGTTCTGCAGTGAGTGACATGAAATATTTGATATAATCATTTAAATTGATGATGAAAGAGAAAGATAAACTGTTAAGAAGACAGGCTCATCTTGAGTTTTGTGTTCATTGTGATTTACGGGGTTCCTGTAGCGCAACGGTTAGATGATTGCATTGCATTAGCCATTTGACTATCAGAAAACACACACACTGATCAAACAACTGAGTTGTTTTGGATGAAAGTGTCTGTCACAATGATTTATTTAAAATAATGATAAATAATGTCTGGTATGTTAAACACGGTAAATGATCCGAACAGAGTAAACTCATGCTGTGTACTATTCTTTATTGTTACATATACCTGGAGATATACAAAATTATCATTTCTCTGCTGTGACCTTTGAAACCTCCGCTGCCCTCAAATAATATTCAGAAAATAATTTATGACCAAAAATCATTGTTTCAGTTTTTATAAAGAGCATTCATAGAGTAGTGATATCTTTATATAAAGTGTGTTAATTCTGTCACAGAGTGTCTGAGAAACGCTGTTGGTGTGATGAACTGACGTGTTTTTTCCGACCACAGAAAATAGGTGAAGGTTCAGGGTGTAAATTTATTTGAGCTGTGAAGGTTTAACAAACACATTCAGGAAACCAACAGCGAGACCACACGGACAGAGAGAAATAAGAACAGAGGTTATGTGCAGTCTGCACAAGACAAACTATTGTTTCATAAAACTACATTTATATCTCATCACTTAGTGTTAAAGAGACTTTTTTTAAGCAAACACTGGAAATGTTCCTGTATTTAACACACGTGTGCCTCCACAACATCACTTTGCATTATAAGAAAAGACTAAAACATCCACAAATATTATGATGAACAGAACAACAAAGACTGTTTGTGAAATACTATTAAACATTAAGTTTGTATTTTACAAACACTTTTATTAAAAAAATCATGTTTTTAATCATTATTATGTTTTCTTGGAATCAAACTCACAACTTTTGTGCTGCTAGTGCAATGCTCAAATAAATATGTCAAATATTAAATGTGTTAATTGGATATAAATACTAATCATTATAAATGTGTAAATATGTAAAATGTAAATATGTAATGTATTTGTGTCCGTATATAGTTATTATCTGCTTTAGTTTCAGATTCCTCAGTGATGATGATGATTATTGTGTGTGTTTGTGTGATTCTGCTGCTGATTGGAGGAATCACTCTGGTTGTTTATAAATTAAGAAACAACAAAACACAAGGTGATGATCTCACACGCACGCAGACACAGACACAGACACAAACACACACACGCACGCAGACACAAACACACGCACACAAACAAACACACGCATAAAATATAAGATACAAATTTTTAAATATACAATTAAGTATTTTTTTTTCAATTCTCCGCCAGATCCTAGATCATTACCCACAATCCCCTCCTCTGATGATGATGTGCTGTATGCTGCTGTCAGTTTCCACAAGCATGAAGATTCTGTCAGTGATGTTTCAGTCACCTTCAGTAAGGACGAGATTTACAGCACTGTCAGTCACAACACAAGACTCCAATAACAACATTTCTGCTCTTAAATAGCCAGTTAACAGAACTGTTAAAACACTTTTCTAAGATTTGAATAACTTTTATTTAGCTCTTGAAAACCTTGAACTGTTTGACATATGGCCTTCAGACTTATTGAGAACTAATGATGTTTATAAACTGTATTTATTTTCATGCCTTTAAATTTTTAATGCAAATGTTGATGTTACTGTAAAATCTCATAGTAAACACAGAGATGTAACAATATTATCGGTATTGTGTTATTGCAATAGCAAAATTGTCTCAATATTATCGTGGTCACATGACTGTATGAAACAATAGGTCTTCCGGGCCTAACATAGTGAAAGTTAGAAAAAATAATAGATGTCATCTTTGCCATGTCCATCTGGTGCAATTGTTTTATTTTAAAAGGGATTCTTAGGTCATTTGACCCATCTCATACTATAACTCATACCTATAAGCAACAGTTATGATGAGAGGATAAAGAAAAGAAGATGATTATGGCACATTTCCAAGTCATCATTTGTCATTTTAAATATTGCAATAAATATTGTACCCGTGGAATTATCGTATTAGTGAGATTTTGATATTGTTACATCCCTAATATTACATTATATCTTGTACTGTTTTAATCTAATGCAACTAAAAATAAAACTTTCTAAATCTAAACCCTGTTGGTGATGAATTATTAAAGTGAAAGATTAACTCTTGTGTTTTTCTTTTGCTTGCTGTTTATATCCTTGTGATCTATAAGGCAGATGTCACGGTTGTATTTTCTTGCAAATAAACACTTAAAAACATTTTTATGATTTTTTTTTTAAGAGTAGAAAAGAAATAGAAGTTAGAACTGATCAGTCAGGTGTTGACGGAAGAGATGTGTTTTCAGACGATTCTTAAAGATGGCCACAGAATCTGCTGATCTTGTAGCAGCGGGCAGATCATTCCACATAGGTGGAACCGATCCGGAGAAGGCACGTGAGAGAGATTTTTGACCTTTTTTGGATGGCGCATCACGACGTCGTTTGTTTGCAAGAGCGTAGGGATCTGGTGGGTACATACGTCTGCATTAGCGTGTGAAGATAAGGGGGTGCCGAACCAGTGGTGGTCTTGTAGGCCAGGAGCAGAGTCTTGAATTTGATGCGAGCGACTAAAGGAGCCAATGTAGCTTAATGAAGAGAGGACCAACGGACCAAGCACTGAGCCCTGAGGCACCCCTGTGTCAAGATGTTTGGGACTCAGTGACCTCACCTCTCCATGATACTCTAAATGACCTACCTGAGCCATTCTAGGACCACTCCAGAGACACCCATGGCCTTGAGGGTCGACAGGAGGATGTGATGGTTAACGGTGTCAAGGAAGGCAGATAGATCCAGTAGGATAAGAACAGATGAGTTAGAGGAAGCTCTTTAAAAGTCTCAGTGATACAATGACAGAGAGCAGCGCTGTCTCAGTGGAATGATCGCTCTTGAAACCTGACTGGTTGCTGTCCATGAGGTTGTTCTGGGTGAGAAAGGATGAGAGCTGGCCACATACAACACGTTCGAGAGGTTTAGCAATGAATGGGAGGGGAGATACCGGTCTGTAGTTTTCTAACAGTGCAGGATTAAGAGTGGGTTTCTTCAGTAGTGGGGTCATATGGGCCTCTTTGAAGATTGTAGGAATTGTACCAGTGGTGAGAGACGAGTTGATAATGTGGGTCAGAGTGGTAACAACCGATGGAGAGATGGCCTGGAGGAGATGAGTGGGGATGGGATCTAGGGGGCAGGTAGTCAGGTGGTTAGAAGAAATGACCTTGGAGACGTGAGAGAGAACGAGGGGTGCAAGCATGTGTCTGGGCGGGCAAAGAAGAGCAGAAAAGGTTTAAAGAGAGTACGAGGGTCAGGAGAGTTGTTGATTTGAGCGTGGTAGTACAGGGTTTTCCCAGAGGAGACGTCAGCAGAGAAGGAAGAGAGAATAGACTGATAGAAAGACAGGTCAGTAGGATCTTTTGATTTGCGCCACTTTCTCTCAGCAGACCTGAGCGTGGCACGATGCTCACGGAGAACATTAGATAACCAGAGAGCAGATGAAGGTGTGATTAAAAACAGGAAATGGTTTACGGTTTCAAAAATAGCCTCAAAAGTTTCCACAAGCCTCTTCTCTCTCTCTGCATGAGCTGGTTACTGGTCGCTGAATTCGTTTTTTAATTTGCTTTAATTTGGACAGTGTATTTTTAAATAGAGTTTAAATGCGTGTTTTTCTTTTTATGATTTGTGTTACTAATAATATGTTCAATTATGACTCTTTACAACAGCACACACACTAAACACACAGATGTGATGATGATGTGAATGAATGTTGTGGCGCCATCTAGAGGTGAATATTAGTAAGAGTTCTGACTGACTGCTGCTGTCCGTGGTGCTGAACTCACTGATGACTCTTAAAGTGATTCTTAAACACACAACTGCACTTATCACACACACAACATACACATTATCAACACATGGGATCCAGAAGAGAGATTCACATGTATCTGTGTAGCTTTAAGTTTATTTATTTTCTTCTAGCACATCAACTTTCAAATCTCAATGGTGACCAAATCTTTATGTAACAATGAAACATTCTTAAAATATTTCTAGATACACAATTTGTCAAATTTTGTTGCTAAAAAGCAATGTCAATGTTCTAATAGCACATCCCAGTTGAGTTACAAAAATATGTATATTTTCATTATATTGGAATATGTTAGTATTTAACGTTAATAAGTCAGTCATAAGGCATCGATCTACAAGCGCCACCTAGTTGAAGGTTTAAACAATGTCACTCTAAAGATGTTCCTTGATTATTGTTTTTATATGAGTGATGATAAATACTTATTTAAAGCCGTCAGAACACACTATGCTTGTAGGAGCCTCAATTGTACACAACTGAAACTCTGAAAATTTGGTTGAATTCAGATTTTTATATTTTAAAATTTTAGAATATGTATAAAGGGCTGTTTCATTCCGGTTACAAAGATGGGACTTTTATTTTGATAAAAGTTCAGAGTTTGACATAACTATATGCACAAGAATGAATGATAATCTATCTGTATATAAAACAGAAGTGGTAGCTCTCCTATGCTTACCATGGGTAGAAGTAAAACCTCAAAGAGCAATCATTTGTTCGGACTCTATTGAATCACTTAGATTCAAATGAAGAATGAGGAAATTGTGAAAATCCCAATTGGGAAGGGGAGGCCAAGTCATTAATAGAAACAGCAGTAAGAGAAACCTGGCAAGGAAAATGGGAATTGATTAGAAATGGAGACACTATTATAATATACAAAAGTCTATCAAGGTCGAGGCATTTAAAGGGAAATGTAGAAGAGAAGCTATTTGATCAAGATTAAGATTATTACACACTTGGTTCAAATCAACCATGTTTTTAACTGAAAGTGCACGTCAGATGAATGTGATGCCTATAATGTTCCAGAAAAACATTATAGATATCATAGTTTTTTTTTTAAGTATTTTAAGCTCTAAAGTTGCATATCCCAGTACAGTAGGTGGCGGTATGTGCACCTAAATAAGTTGGTTGCGACCTGCTAAATAAACAGCACCCTTAAAAAAAGGCAAATGTCTCATATTAATCCTTAGTATTTCTGTAAATTAAACACATGTGTATTTAAGTAGTTTATGGTTTTGGAAATTTTCTTTTAACGTTTGTACTTTGTTTTATTTATTATTCAGCTCTTGCTATTTTCTGAAGTTTAAAGGAAGTTTAATTGTCAAGTTTTAATATTATTTGAGGAACTCTTTAGTATCTTCTGGTATAACCTTTGAAAACTATCAAATCAGCAGTAAACTACATTGTGACATAAATTCTGTCAAAGAGTGTTTTGTCTGAAACTTTTTGTAAATTCATTTTGTTAGAATATCTATTTGTAAGACATTTGAAAGAACATAATTGAAGCACCGGCTAGAGGCGCTGTGTGAGTGCGATGAATGACGTGTTGAGTGACTGGTGACAGTGGGCCGGGGCCAGTAAAGCTGATGACCACTGATAAGAGCTGAAGAAAGAGGAAGAAAGTCAAGCAGTCACATGTAGAGACACACAGACAACATTCAGCATCAAGAAGATCAACAGAGCTGCTGTGAAGCTGAACTCAAGTCACAATGAACATCCTCCTCATCTTCACTTTCTTCATGATCTCAGGTCACAACTTTTCTCTTTCTCATCATGTCGTCATTCACTTATTTCACTCATTTATATCACTGGACACACAAATGAAAGGACTAGATGAGCTTTCTGACACTATCAATCTGATTGACAGGTGCTGTGAGATGCATCGATGTGATTGGATATTCTGGAGGAAGTGTTCTTGTGAATTCACACAAACTTTGGCATAGTGATGTTAAACAATATCTATACATAAGCCACAATAATAGATGGAATATCTTAATAAAGAATGAGGACCATCGTAAATGGATTAAAGAGAAAAGATTCACTCTGTTCTGCACAGAAAACGGACACTTAATGATCTTCATCAGAGATGTGAACACACAGGATTCTGGAACATACCGGATTGGTGTTGATGACAAATGGTCTGTTAATATGACTCTGAATGTGACAGAAGGTGAGTTATTATAAACATGAGTGAAGTATCTGCTGATCATGTCAAAGCTTCTGATGATTGTGAAATAAATGTCTTCATATGTGATTGACAGATTCATGTTGTGGGGCGTCACAGAGACTGATGGTGAATACTGGACAAACTGCAAACTTCACCTGTCAATATTCACTGGATTATAAAACTGATGACAAGATCATATATAAAGTGGGAAAAGACTCCATTGAGACGATCCACAGCACATGGCAGAAGAAAGAGAGATTCAGTATTTCTGATGACAAATATAATAATCTCTTCAGTGCGGTAATAACTGATGTGAGATCAGAAGATGCAGGAGTTTATTTATGTGGAGTTTATCTCAACAAAACCTCCTACAGTTACTTCATTCTTACTGCTGTTCATCTTCACATTATGAGTGAGTAGAAGAAACTCTCAATAACATCTGATTCACACAGTCTGTGTTTGTATTGATGATCGATGATGTTTGTGTGTGTGAAGTGTCTCCAGTGTTTGGAGATGAAGGAGGATCTGCTCAGATCATCTGTCCTTATGATCCCATCTATACATCAAAGACACTAAAACTTTTGAAGAGTTGTAGAGATGAAAATACTCTCATGGAGATGAACAGATGGAGTGTGAATGATGACATGACAGCAAGTGTGTTTAGTGTGAACATCACTGGACTGACAGCAGAGGATGCTGGGAAATACTGCTGTGCAGTGACATTAGAAACAGACGTGATTTATCTTTACACTCATCTCATTATTATCATCAAACAGGGTGAGAGACATTTTCACTAATAATGAATATAAAAACGGACTTTGTTTGAATGTGAATCTTTATGATTTCTTCTTTAAAGAACTTCTCTTGAATAAGCGTGAAGGAGACAACATGTCAATGGAGTGCAAACATCACGCTGACTATCAGAAAAGTCTTCTGTAAAGCACATGAAGTCTCAATGTGTGTCAATGATGGAGTTTCATTACAGTCGATCAGAGATGATGGATTCTCTTTAAGTGATGAAACATCTACTGGAGTCTTTACTGTAAACATCAGTCATCTGAGAGAAGAGCATTCTGGGATATACTGGTGTGGATCTAACATCATCACTAAAGTGCATTTAATCGTCACCAGAGGTCAGAGAATTGTCATTAAAGACAACTATTTTAATTTGGCCACCACACTCACAGATGCGTTTCAATAACTTGTTGCAAAATTTAGTAAAGTAATTTAAGGTTTACATTTTAATGTCTGAACACATGCTGAAAACTTTGCATAACTCTAGTTTCCTTGTATAATTCAGACTGAGGGTGTTGCTCTGATAATTATTGACAGACAGTAATATCTCTTAGAATTAGGGCTGGGAAAGTTAACGTGTTAATTAATAAACAAATAAACACAAAATTACGTCAAAATTCCCATATTAGCAAGGGTGTAAAAGTAGTCAGTTTTATGAACGTTAACAGAGATTAAAACTCTGTTAAATAAAAGTCGGCCGATTTTCCCTATTATATATGTATATTTGTATATTTGACTTCCTGGTTCGATGCGGACTCTATTGACGAGAGATTTCCAAGTCTCACGAGAGTAATTCAAGATGCTTCATTTAAATCAGAGATCTCTCGTGTTCACTTTTCAGTTAAAAGCATGGCCCGGGCATTAAGCCGTTTTCAGACATGGTGTTTCTCTCAAACGGTTTGATTCATTTGAGGATGGCGAAACATCTGTCTGGCTCAGGTTTTCATCTGCATCATCATTTAACAAGAACTTTTTTGACTAATCACAAAAGTGAGTGTTATTAAAAATATCATTACAACCATGACATACAGTAGACAACCAACCCATGCTCTAAATGTGCATACTTGTACATATCCATCCCACTTTACAACTTAAAATAGTCTAAAAACCAAAACAATGTTTGTTGAAATAATATTGAATTCATTTACAAGTTTAGACAATTTATGTTTTATATATTTATAGCAGAACTGCCCCACCTGCCCACACGTGAACCACAGCTGTTAAAAACATATCTTCACATAGTTTTCTCACAAATGTACATTAACATTATGCATTTGACAGACGCTTGTATCCAAAAGCGACTTGCATTGCATTATCCTATACATTTATACCAAAGGTATGTTAATCTCCTGGGATCTAACACACCTTGCGTTGTTAACACAAGCTCTTACCACTGAGCTACAGGAAATGCACAAATGCACCTCACTGTTTTTTTGTGTGAGGCAGCATTTTACCAACCGCAGAAAACAGTTTGAAGTTTCGGCGTCTCCATTTATTTTAGATACAACAGCTGACTCAGGAAAACCACAGTGTGACCATAGGACTGAATGCAGAGAAATACAGATGTTGTGTGTGTAACTATTATACACGTGTCTGTGTGTCATTTTATCTGTTATTACTTTGTTTGTTCAGTTTCAGATTCCTCAGTGATGATGATTATTGTGTGTGTTTTTGTGTGATTCTGCTGCTGATTGGAGGAATCACTCTGGTTATAGTTTATCAATTCAGACACAACAAGACACCAGGTGATGATCTCACACACTCACACACACCCTCACATTCACACACACACACACTACTATCTCCGTGGTGACAGTCCCATAGGCGTAATGTTTTTTATACCGTACTGTATATTTTATCCCACTACCCTAAACCTAAAGGTCAAAGAAAACTTTTTGCATTTTTACATTTTAAAAAAATATTGTTCTGTACAATTTTTAAGCTTTTTTGCACATGAGGACCTCAATTTTGGTCCCCACAGTGACACGAGTCCCCATGTGTTGGGTGTGCATTCAGGTTTAGGTCCCCACCGAGATATAAAAAACATGTAGACACTCAAACACATACTCACACACACACTCATTTGTTGTTGTAGTGAATTTATTTAATGGCTTGAACTGTGGCAGTTACAGTACATACATAAAAAATGCGTTCTCTCTCAGATTGTGGATCAGCCCAAATAACCATAATGCCCAATTACCCACAATCCCCTCCTCTGATGATGATGATTTGATGTATGCTGCTGTCAGTTTCCACAAGCGTGAAGATTCTGTTTCAGTCACACCTGTAAGACGAGATTTTAACTGAGTAGCTTCTGGTCATTTACTGCACAAGACTCAACTAAAGTTGTTCAAACACTTTAAAACAGATTGTGGGTTTTTTATCATTCATAAACAAGACAAGTGAGACAAATGTGTGTTTTTTGTGCTGTTTTTGTATTCTACAAAGTCTCTTACTTTTAAACTTTGGAAAGTGAACATGAAGAGCATAAACTCATAACATCAGCACAGCGTTAAACTAAAAGTTACATGTTTATATGCAATGAAGAACATTTTAATACTTTTTATTTTAGCAAAACTCAGAGCTGCAAGAGGCTTGAAATTCTTGAAACTGTTGAAAACATTTTTCATTTCTCTGAAAGCTTGTGTTTTTCTTTTATTGCTGTTTATCTTTTGATCATAGAAACAACCAGTGCAGTTCGTGTTGTCTTGTATCAGTCAAACATGAAGACAGATAAGAATGTCATTAAACAGGAAATGCTCAAAGTTTCCATGAGTCTCTTTTGTCTGCACAAGTTTGTTTTCATATTTATGAAGGTTATTTTCTCTTAGTTTGGACAGTGTTTTTAGAGGTAAACGTTTAATTTGAATTATGATTGGTTAAAATCCAGGACATGTTTTTTTCTCTTTCTTTGTTGTTCATACTGTATACAGTAGTGTGTGTCACTGCCATGTGTGTTTTTATGTTCATGTTTCTTCCTCTGTATCTTGTATCTTTTCTGTCTTTCACTGTGGTTGTCTAGACGGAAACCGGATAAAGCTGCAAAGACGTTAATGAAGAGAGAGACGGAGTGAGCTTTTCCCTTCAATCCCCTTTTAATGTTTGTATTTGTATGTTTATGAGGCTCAGTGTGTATGATCAAGTGGTGTTTTAAATAATCGGAAGTAAATTGTTCGTTTTATTGTTTTTAGATAATTGTTTTTCTTTTCTTAGTGCCCATAAAAGTGGTGAAGTATCTTGCTTTACACATGTAATGAAATGCAATGCTATGTGTAAATGCAATGTAAGTCGCTTTGGGTAAAAGTGTCTGCCAAATGCATGAATGTAAATGTTTATAAATAAATATTGTGTTTGTGACTCTCGGGCTGGAATGAAAACCTAAAGGTCTTTCTTAACCTTTGTTTGGTTAACTAAGGAAGCATGTGATATTTTATGCACAATATTCGTTGAATCTTAAAAAACACACTAAACACAGAAATGTGATGATGTTTGAATAAATGCTGTGGCGCCATCTAGAGGTGAATATTAGAAACAGTTCAGACTGACTGCTGCTGTCCTGTGGTGCTGAACATACTGATTTTAAAGCTACAAAACCACGATAATTTGGGCTAAAAAAAATTAGAAATCAATTATTGAGATAGCAGATAGCACAATGCTAAGCTTATATTATTTATACTTTGCGCTGTCGGGTCGCCTCAGCAGGAAATTTTAATTTTTGGGAGAACCTATTTCTTACCTCATCACGTCTGTAAAACTGTAGTTTATCACGTGTGTGTGGATGGCGCTGCAGTTTTTGAAAATTCTTGTTCATTTAGTGAGAAAAAAGCAGCAGATATGGTGTGTGTTCAGATGACATGATTCAGATACACTATATTACTTGTTGGATGTATGGTAGGCGGCGGTTTTCATGTTATTTAGAGTTTGTAAACATCAGGCACAAAGCAATAACCAATGGTACAATTGATTCTATATTAGTGATGTTTTAAATTTCGCATTGTATCCGGGTCATCTGTTACTGTCATGGTTTATGTACAGATGCTCTTGTGCGATGAGCAGCCGTCAGTAAGCACTGAGCTCGGATTCATCTGCGCGTCCCAAAGCACAACACACTTATAGAAAAAAAACTGCATATAACTGCATGTCATGTTTCAAATGGCCAAACTTCCAGACTGTAGCTTAAAGTAAAACCTTTTAAAAGTGTCCACGCATTCCTTGAAACTAGACTAACCCTAACTCTACATACAAAGTGCATAGGGAAATATAAAATGCAATCCAGAAATAGATCTTGCAAAGACAAAAAACCACTCAAACTAACCTTTCTAAATATATATTTGTTAATAATAACACTGCACCAATCTTTAAAAATGTAGATACACACACAGCAAACTAAACATATGACAAATATCACCGCCACAGTATATTGTGTCCTGCATGTTCAGTGGAGTTTCTCATACTGTAGTACTGACAAAAATAAGTATGTGCCAATTTGGTTACATACTGTATGCATATTTAGTGAATATTGTCACTATAAATAGAATTGCAAGGGGACAATATTTTATTCTTTCAACATTATGATCAACAGTAACAGACAAAATGACAAAACAAACAGGCTTCCTGTCTCCGAAAAAAATAACTCTTCTTTGGATTTGAAAAGAGAAAATATGGTGACAGATCAATGAACCAATGGTGGACCAGAATAGCCTAGTGGTAACTTACTGTAATTGTTCCAGATGACAACAAGTGTTGTTTCCAGATTAAACACAAAAGCTGTTAGTTATAAGTAATCAAAAAAACTAAAATTTCGAGAAATAAAAAGCTTAAATGTCTATATTATATATATTGATTTCCAGTCAGAGCTGGCCCTTTTGTTCTCAACAGATATTGGTCAAAGAGTGCAGCATTATCCCAACAGACGCCACTGGTAGACCGGACTTCAGTAAATGTGCAAGTGCCAAACCAAGTGATTTAAAATGGTTTAAAATAATACATTTAAATTAGGGCTGTCAAAAGATTAATGGCGATTAAACACATCCAGAATAAAAGTTATTATATGTCTATGTACTGTGCATATTAATTATGTTTTTATAAATACAAACACATACACATGTATGCACATTTAGGAAATATTTACATGTATTCATTTATATTTATCAACAACAGAAATTATATATAAATGTTTAATATTTTTTATATTTTTCTTAAATATATGCATGGATGTGTTAATAAATAAAATAATATTATGCACAGCACACAGACATATATTACGTAAACACAAACTTTTTTTCTGGATGCGATTAATCGCGATTCATCTTTTGACAGCCCTAATTTAAATACTAGATTTAATTTTTAAATAATATCATTGATTATAACCCTAAAATATTCAAATGATATTTATCATGCTAGTTATTCCTCCTGAATTTGTGAGTGTGCTATAGCAAAACATTATTTATGCATTTGACAAATGTTTTTATCCAAATTGACTGACAGTGCATTTAGTCTATACATGTGTGTTGCGTGTTCCCTGGGATCGAACCCACAACCTTTGAGTTGCAATTGAGCTACAAAACAACATCTTGTTAAGTTACTTGCTGAGGTCACAATATAAAAACATATTTCCATTAAGAATTCAACCTGACATCAACTGTAGAATAGATTTTAAAGCTTGAATTGCTCTTCCAGGTTGTTTGCTCGAGCTGTTCACAGTGCATTGTACTGAACTCCTCCTCCAGAAAGCCATTAGACTGTAACACTTGATGATTGGCTCTTTTCTCTGGAAGGCGGGACTTTCGTCATTATAGCGCCTATAAAGAGTTGCACTTTTCCCACATTAATAGTAATAGAACTGAACTTTTGATACAAATAGAAAAACACTTTTTTTTGTCTTTGATAACAAATTTAAAATGTGTTATATGTTGCAATACTTCCTCATGAATGTGTGTGTAAGAGTGATGTCCACTAGAGGCGCTGTGTGAGTGTGATGAATGACACTTTTTTATTAGGCGGGGCCAGTAAAGCTGAAGATCTCTGATAAGAGCTGAAGAAAGAGGAAGAAAGTCAAGCAGTCACATGTAGAGACACACAGACAACATTCAGCATCAAGAAGATCAACAGAGCTGCTGTGAAGCTGAACTCAAGTCACAATGAACATCCTCCTCATCTTCACTTTCTTCATCATCTCAGGTCACAACTTTTCTCTTTCTCATCATGTCGTCATTCACTTATTTCACTCATTTATATCACTGGACACACAAAAGGACTATGAGCTTTCTGACACGATCAATCTGATTGACAGGTGCTGTGAGATGCATCGATGTGATTGGATATTCTGGAGGAAGTGTTCTTGTGGATTCATGGAAACCTTGGCATACTAGCAAACAATATCTACATAAAAACCATCAAGATGGATGGAAAATCCTAATAGAAAATAATGTAAATGATAAATGGATTAAAGCAAACAGATTCACTATGTTTTGCAATGAAAATGGACGTTTCATGATCTTCATCAGAGATGTGAACACACGGGATTCTGGAACATACCGGATTGGAGTCGGTGCGAAGTGGTCTGTTAATATGAGTCTGAAAGTGACAGAAGGTGAGTTATTATAAACATGAGTGAAGTATCTGCTGATCATGTCAAAGCTTCTGATGATTGTGAAATAAATGTCTTCATATGTGATTGACAGATTCATGTTGTGGGGCGTCACAGAGACTGATGGTGAATACTGGACAAACTGCAAACTTCACCTGTCAATATTCACTGGATCAATGGTACAATCAGAAGGTTTTATTAAAAAGGGGAAATGAAATGATTGAAACGTTGTTTTTCAGTACGAATGTACAGAAAAAGAAGGGAAAAATGAACATTCACGATGACACACAAAATAATCTCTTGAGTGTGAGAATAACTGATGTGAGATCAGAAGATGCAGGAGTTTATTTATGTGGAGTTTATCTCAACAAAACCTCCTACAGTTACTCCATTCTTACTGCTGTTCATCTTCACATCATGAGTGAGTAGAAGAAACTCTCAATAACATCTGCTGAAGCATCTAATTATTTCATTGAGTTTTTCTATCATTTGTTCCAAGTGGATGATGTTTCTGTTTGTGTGTGTGAAGTGTCCTCCAGTGTTTGGAGATGAAGGAGGATCTGCTCAGATCATCTGTCCTTATGATCCCATCTATACATCAAAGACAAAGTATCTGTTGAAGAGCTCCACCACAGATGAAAATACTCTCATGGAGATGAACAGATGGAGTGTGAATGATGACATGACAGCAAGTGTGTTTAGTGTGAACATCACTGGACTGACAGCAGAGGATGCTGGGAAATACTGCTGTGCAGTGACATTAGAAACAGACGTGATTTATCTTTACACTCATCTCATTATTATCATCAAACAGGGTGAGAGACATTTTCACTAATAATGAATATAAAAACGGACTTTGTTTGAATGTGAATCTTTATGATTTCTTCTTTAAAGAACTTCTCTTGAATAAGCGTGAAGGAGACAACATGTCAATGGAGTGCAAACATCACGCTGACTATCAGAAAGTCTTCTGTAAAGCACATGAAGTCTCAATGTGTGTCAATGATGGAGTTTCATTCCAGTCGATCAGAGATGATGGATTCTCTTTAAGTGATGAAACATCTACTGGAGTCTTTACTGTAAACATCAGTCATCTGAGAGAAGAGCATTCTGGGATATACTGGTGTGGATCTCACATCATCACTAAAGTGCATCTAAACGTCACCAGAGGTGAGAGAAATTAATTTCATTTGCATCGTGTCAACACGATATCAAAAAACGTTTGAGATATCATAACTGATTCTCTCACATATGCACAATGCTTCACCATGACACCATGAATATTTGGTCAAAGTCCTCAATAGTGTATGTAATGAATCAAATATTTAACAGCACTCTGGCTCTTAAACTGTCTGAGGCAATACATTTTGTTTCTTGGGCTGCCTGTCAATAAAAAGTGATTCGTTGTAATTTATCATATATTATATTTTTCATAGCAAAATACAACAGTGGGCTCTTCTATCGCACAAAGTTTCATTCTCGTGGATAGATTTGGTCGACTGCAATGTGGGGTTGGAACCGAGACCCGGTTCTTATCCAGAACAGTGCGAAATATATACGTTTCTGTTATAAACGTTTCGGGTATAAACCCTCCGCGCGCATTGTCTTTAACAACAAAATATATTGTTTCCAATGACTGTACGCAACCGTTGTCTTTAACAACCGAACACATTGTTTTTTATGATTGACTGATTTGACTGTACGCGCGCAGCGCAGAAGCGCGTGTTCGGTCATGAGCACGTTGTTTTGTGTGACCTTACGCGCACACAAGGGCTCTGAACACTCACGATCACGCCGCGCCACCAAACATTAAATGACATGATAACTGTCCTTCATTTTCATACTATTCGTCCTAGACTGTCAAGAAAAGATTGACGTTGTTATGTAAAACAGACGTTTGTTATTATAGGGTAGCCTACATGTTCTTTCAAACAAGAAAAACATACCAAGGGATTGAACATGTTCCTATAGGTTACATTTTACACGATGTTTAGATGATGTGGAAATCATTGCATCACACACACTACTGGCTGCATTAATTGTTAGTTTGTCAATTATAAACTTTATTAACTGTGTATTGTGATGAATGTGACTGTTAAAATTAAAATGTTTTAGATTTGTGTTCTTTAAAATTTTATTTTTTTGTTTTATTTAATATTTCCTTAGTTCAGGGAACAGACATGCGTATAAGCCTTTAAGGGACTATTTTCCAACCAGCCTATATATTCTTGCTTGAAATGTTATTGATACTCTGAAAAACATCTACATCACAGCAAATACATTTGATGGATGGTCAAGAATTACTCAACCGTACTGTAATGATGTCACATGTTTTGTTTGTAAATTTGAGGTTTTTTTCAGCTGGTGTTTGTGAAGTAAGTATTTTAAATTAAAAATGATGATCACAAAATGTATTCAACTATAAACACCTGAAGACGGTTCTGCTTTACTAATATAAGTGCAGACAGAATTGGTACACTGATAAAAGGAAATAGCCGAAACATTTGTATTTCATCCCCTTTTTTAAAACTTTAATAAATGTTTTTATAGTGCAAACCTTTTTTCTTTTTTTTTCTTCTTTTGTTAGTGATTTATGACGCCACTTTTTTAGGAAGTTATGATTTCATTTATTTCACTCGGTGGAGGTAAACAGTGCTTCATTCACAAATGTTTTATGTGATTTTCTAATTTTGCACACAAGTTAAATTCAGAGCTTTAGATGGAAACATAGGAGCTTTAGACAGTTTGATGGATTGTAATGAGTAGTTTTTGTGTTTGGTGACTCTTGCCATTTTGTTGTGTGCGGTTCTGAATCGCCCGGCACGTTTGTGAGCTTTTGACACTTGTTTTAATCTGCACCAGCAGTATTCTAGATGTGTTTGAGAAGTCAACGGTTGCGGTTGTGCATGACTCTGAAGAGCATCTTGCTGATGTTTGCAGCGTTATTAGATGCAACCTCGTTGATGTTTGCATGCTGAAGAGAGTCCTTTTCTCACACCAGATCTAAACCACAAATGAAGTTAGAGTTTAGTTTGACTGTGAGCCCCTACTCAGGAAACCACAACTGACCACAAGACTGAACGGCAAGAGAAAGGTGAAGAGAAAGAGAAGAAAACTAATGCAGATGATCAACTTAATCACGTGTTTAAAAAAACATTTAAACAAAACTGACAGATGAGAACAGAATCAATCTCATGACAATACTGAACTCTTTTATGAGGACGATCATTGGTACGAATTTGTTTAATTTGCTTGGTTTGAAGTTTACGCTTCATTATTGTTTTGTGATCATCATACATTTCTGAACAATTTATATGAATAAATATGAAACAGCCGCCTCAATAAACAGCTATACATTTTCAGACTTGGTCAACATGTTAATATTCAATAAAAAAATCATTGTTTTCATCACACACCTTTTTCTTAAACAATGATCTTTACAGTTTTTTGTGTGTGATGGTTTTAGTTTCAGATCTCTTCAACAACATCATCATCATCACTTCTGTGAGTGTTCTGCTGCTGATGAAAACAATAATGCTGCTGGTGAATATAGGATTCATCAGGAGACTAACTGAAGCATCACACAGATGAAGAGGGACTCTAACATTTACTGAGGGACACACATGACGTTTAATGAGGGAAGCACATCATGTTTAATGACATTTGAAGTAATAAAGAAGAATAACGTTGCTTCTGCGTCACATGTTGTGTTGAGTCTTCCGGGTCAGAGAGACGATCAGACAGCCGCCTCTGATCTACAACACCACCTTTACTTTAATACACAATCCCCTCTGATCTGATAAAACTCTCTGAATCTTCTCATGTGTCTCTTTCATCTCTTTAGATTTGTACAGCAGATAAACGTTACTGAGAGCTTATGAGAAAGAACATTTTATTATAACTTTATTCTTACAGCTCATCTCAGTTGTGTGCATTAATTTAATCCTATTAAAGACTTGATGTTGTTTTCACATTCACTTCATTGATGTTCTTTTATTAATGACCTGATTATTCATGTGTTTGGAGACTTATATATTTCATTAATAAACAGTATTTTTTATGTCAGGTGTGATGTGTGTCATTAAAGTCTATTGTATGATATGAATGTTGTGTGTTCAGCAGGTGTGTTTACTGGTCAGTGTGAGGAACAATATACTACATCTGTATATGAGCTCAAACACTGAGAGAAATCATGACTAATACATTCTGACAGTAAACTTCAACTCAAATCAACAACATGTGTGTATTTCACTCCCCCTGCTGGTTATTATGAGTCATTACACAAACCTCTGACAGTGTGTCACGTGACCACAGCTTAATTTCACAAAAAAGAAATGAATAAACTTGCCCACTAGAGGCGCTGTAAGAATGTGACGAATGACGTGTTGAGTGACTGGTGATAGTGGGCGGGGCCAGTAAAGCTGAAGATCTCTGATAAGAGCTGAAGAAAGAGGAAGAAAGTCAAGCAGTCACATGTAGAGACACACAGACAACATTCAGCATCAAGAAGATCAACAGAGCTGCTGTGAAGCTGAACTCAAGTCACAATGAACATCCTCCTCATCTTCACTTTCTTCATCATCTCAGGTCACAACTTTTCTCTTTCTCATCATGTCGTCATTCACTTATTTCACTCATTTATATCACTGGACACACAAATGAAAGGACTAGATGAGCTTTCTGACACTATCAATCTGATTGACAGGTGCTGTGAGATGCATCGATGTGATTGGATATTCTGGAGGAAGTGTTCTTGTGAATTCACGGAAGTCTTGGTGTAAAGACTGTTTTAAATCCATGACTAAACTCAACACACAGAGAAACATAATAAACTATAAGAATCATGAACAATGGATTACTGTAGGAAGATTCACTCTGTTTTGTGATGAGAAAGGATATTTCATGATCTTCATCAGAGATCTGAACACACAGGATTCTGGAACATACCAGATTATTGTTTATGGTAAATGGTCTATTAATATGAGTCTGAAAGTGACAGAAGGTGAGTTATTATAAACATGAGTGAAGTATCTGCTGATCATGTCAAAGCTTCTGATGATTGTGAAATAAATGTCTTCATATGTGATTGACAGATTCATGTTGTGGGGCGTCACAGAGACTGATGGTGAATACTGGACAAACTGCAAACTTCACCTTTCAATACTCACTGGATTATAAAAAAAAGAATAAGATGATATTTAAAGAGAGAAAAGACTCCATTGAGACGATCCACAGCACATGGCAGAAGAAAGAGAGATTCAGTATTTCTGATGACAGGCATATAATAATCTCTTCAGTGTGAGAATGACTGATGTGAGATCAGAAGATGCAGGAGTTTATTTATGTGGAGTTTATCTCTACAAAACCTCCTACAGTTACTCCATTCTTACTGCTGTTCATCTTCACATTATGAGTGAGTAGAAGAAACTCTCAATAACATCTGATTCACACAGTCTGTGTTTGCTGCTGTAATATTTGATGAAGACACTGATTCATTGTCATGTGATGTTTGTGATTGACAGGTAAAGTGGGTGTGGTCAGAGTGACCGGCTACATAGGAGGTGGAATCATCTTCAAGTGTCATCCCCATCAATACAACAGCAACACAAAATATGTGAGTAAAGAATCAGATGGATGTTGTGAGAGGAAGTATCCATCCGTTCAGGATCAATGGATGGACAATGGAGATGTTTGTCTATATGATGACACCACAGCAGGAGTCTTGATGGTGTATTTTAGAGAGCTGAACGCTGGACATGCTGGAACATACAGGTGTGGAGTGAATCCATCTCCATATACTGACACATTCACTCAAGTCCAGCTCCACATTAAAGACGGTGAGAAGCTTGAGATGTTTTTATTCGTGTCACATCATTTAAATATATCACAGATCTTAACATGTGTTATTTCATGTCTCATAGATGCAGTTTTGTCTCATTGGTGGGTGAATAAAACTGTTTCTGTTGGTGATGAAGTCAATATTACCTGTCAGATCCCAGAGGAACATCAATTCAGTCCAAAACTCTTCTGTAAAGAGGATGAAAATCACATCTGTCAAACCGTCAGCAGATCTGAAGTGAAACCAAATGATTTCTCTGATAAAAGTGTTTTTACTGTGAACATCAGTGATGTGACGGTGAGAGATGCTGGAGTTTACTGGTGTGGAGCAGAAACCAGTCACACAGATCTCACTTTCATCTCTCTCACCACTAAAGTTCAACTCAAACTCAGCAGTGAGTACATTCAGATGAACTATATTTCTGTCATGATAACTCTCGGAGGGTTTAGCATGGTAGTGTGCATGACATATAAATGTATTTGGTCTTGGCAGAATAGTTCTGCTACGCTGCTGCGGCAGACACCCCCCCAACAGATTTATCGGCAAGACATGTGTACTGCTGCTGCCCCCGAAGGACCATGTAACCGCATGCATTACAATCTATTTGTGCCTTGGCTACCTCGCCGACCGGCCTAGCGCTTGTGGCCTATGACTATGTGAACCTGGCTTTCATGCCGACCAGCTTAATTCTAATAGACGAGCACTAACTGCAAGTTAATTAAAAAGATATGTTGCAGTCCAAAGGTGAAGCCCCAGCATCAACCCGAGCAATTATCAAGATTTAGTGAGAAAAGGTCATTGTTACTTATTTTCAAGCCATTAATCAATGAAGCACATGCTTCTCCTGTTGTGCACACTTAGAACTACATAGATGTACTCGCTGAGTACTCGCTGAGTAGTGGAGTGACTCTGAACAACACCGATTGAGGCTCGCAATTATGGACCGGATTCCAGTAAAAGAATCGCTATTGGAAGATTCTTAACGAGGATGCATTTATTAAGATCTGCACCACTTATTTTGCAATGAGATCTGTATTAACGATAGGGAGTATAATACAACCAGATACTGAGAACCATTGCACACTGACATTATAACAAATATATATGAATAACATAGACAGTCAATCTGCGTCATATGGAAAAGCACGGTGTAGTTGGGCAAAACGAGTTAAAATTGTCAACACACGTGCGACGCTGCACGAGCTAATGCTATTTAGCGTATTCTCTCGTGGCAATTACGGCCGCTATGGCGCTCATCGCTCACCAGTGGGGGCCACGAAGCTCAGTGAACATGCAATACGTGTACTTGTTAACAGCATATGCACGGATTTAGTTACAGGTGGGCATGAACACATAATACGGAGCATAGACGAGATGCAGAGATGAGCATCCATCAATTCTCTTTCTGTGCAACACTTAAATCAGTCCATGTGGACACGACTTGCTTCCTAGGACAGCTGTACACCAATTAAATACAAACGACGAGACGTTATTCATTAGCCTTTCATATGTTACTTCGGCATGTTTGAGCGATAGCTCGAGGCTGCATGTTGCTCGTGCTGTACCAATGCAGATGTGTAAATGTTTCTGCTAATAGCTTAATGTTAGCTCAAGCATGCAATGCACGACTGCTAACATAAAAATCTATTTGCTGTTACGCGGTTTATATTTTTTATTATTTAGGCAGACCACACGTTATGCACAGCGAGTAGTAAGGAGTAAAGATCATTCACTTATCTTAGGTCTGGATGCTTCTGAAACACACTGCACTCCTGCAACAATCACTAGATGAGATTTAAACATATAGCAGCAAGCTCATTGGCTGCTGGTACAGTGATTATGTCGGATAGGTAATATTTGAAAGTTTCATGGCATCATCAAACATCTGTACAAAGATAGAAATGTTTAGGTAATAAAGTGTATCATGAATAAACATAACTTTTGATTGACAGGTAAAGTGGGTGTGGTCAGAGTGACCGGCTACATAGGAGGTGGAATCATCTTCAAGTGTCATCCCCATCAATACAAAAACAACACAAAATATGTGAGTAAAGAATCAGATGGATGTTGTGAGAGGAAGTATCCATCCGTTCAGGATCAATGGATGGACAATGGAGATGTTTGTCTATATGATGACACCACAGCAGGAGTCTTGATGGTGTATTTTAGAGAGCTGAACGCTGGACATGCTGGAACATACAGGTGTGGAGTGAATCCATCTCCATATACTGACACATTCACTCAAGTCCAGCTCCACATTAAAGACGGTGAGAAGCTTGAGATGTTTTTATTCGTGTCACGTCATTTAAATATATCACAGATCTTAACATGTGTTATTTCATGTCTCATAGATGCAGTTTTGTCTCATTGGTGGGTGAATAAATCTGTTTCTGTTGGTGATGAAGTCAATATTACCTGTCAGATCCCAGAGGAACATCAGTTCAGTCCAAAACTCTTCTGTAAAGAGGATGAAAATCACATCTGTCAAACCGTCAGCAGATCTGAAGTGAAACTAAATGATTTCTCTGATAAAAGTGTTTTTACTGTGATCATCAGTGATGTGACGGTGAGAGATGCTGGAGTTTACTGGTGTGGAGCAGAAACCAGTCACACAGATCTCACTTTCATCTCTCTCACCACTAAAGTTCAACTCAAACTCAGCAGTGAGTACATTCTCTCTTTTCTTGTGTAATTGTTTGTTTTTCATTCTAATTCTCATTATTGTGTTTTCTGTGCCTAGTATTTGGAGATGAAGGAGGATCTGCTCAGATCATCTGTCCTTATGATCCCATCTATACATCAAAGTCAAAAAAACTGTTGAAGAGTTGTAGAGATGAAAATACTCTCATGTGGAGATGAACAGATGGAGTGTGAATGATGACATGACAGCAAGTGTGTTTAGTGTGAACATCACTGGACTGACAGCAGAGGATGCTGGGAAATACTGCTGTGCAGTGACATTAGAAACAGACGTGATTTATCTTTACACTCATCTCATTATTATCATCAAACAGGGTGAGAGACATTTTCACTAATAATGAATATAAAAACAGACTTTGTTTGAATGTGAATCTTTATGATTTCTTCTTTAAAGAACTTCTCTTGAATAAGAGTGAAGGAGACAACATGTCAATGGAGTGCAAACATCACGCTGACTATCAGAAAGTCTTCTGTAAAGCACATGAAGTCTCAATGTGTGTCAATGATGGAGTTTCATTCCAGTCGATCAGAGATGATGGATTCTCTTTAAGTGATGAAACATCTACTGGAGTCTTTACTGTAAACATCAGTCATCTGAGAGAAGAGCATTCTGGGATATACTGGTGTGGATCTCACATCATCACTAAAGTGCATCTCGAAGTAAAAAGAAGTAAGTGCTACATTCTCAGAACCAAACATATTGTCCAGCAAAATCCTGCGTCAGCTTCAAATCAGGTTTAAATAGTGATACAGAAAGAGTCTGGGTCCAGATGTTGGCGTGTGATTTTGTTTATACAACAACACTTTCTCCCATCTCTAACCGTGAAACTAAAGAGAAATGGGCATCCATCCATGCATGAACTTTAACCAACATGAAGGTTGTCAGCATGAGGTTGTCATCTGCTTAGAAAAACAGAAGTGAGAAAAATTTTCAGCCAGAAATAGATTGTAGGAAATTCACTGTTGCAAATGATCTCAAACCATCAGACTTTTAAGATGTTTTAAATTGAATATATTTGGGATTGAGATTATAGATTCATGCTGTATGTGTCTCGTTATTAAAGCGCATGGGATGCGTTGTTTTGAGTATTTGAGATTTAAAGGCAGTAATGATATTTAACTGCTTTGTGTTTGAGTTTCTTCAACATGCTGTGATCTATTTTTTAACTTGTTCTCATATTCCAAATTGAATCTGAAAATCTCCCAATTTCTGGAACTTCATACATTTGCGTGTTCGTCTGTTCTTCAGGTGTTCTTGAAAAGATCATCGCTGGAATCTGTGTGACCCCGCTGCTGATCGGAGCATTAATCCTGATGTTATATAAATTTAGATATCTCAAGACTCGAGGTGATCCACACACACACCTACACACACTTTTTAACGGTCTTCTGGTCTTGTGGGAACTGGTACAGTTTCAACTTCCCCTTCTATTTGAAATCACAAGATGTTTGAGCCATTTCATGTAAATTTGACAAGACGATGTATTGAAAAAGTACAAATTGGAAGGCTTTAACTATGATAAATAACTCTTCATCATGTTTTTATGTTACATTAACTCGACTAAATAATTTAACCAATTACAGCAACTTACAGAATTACTAGTCTTATATTGAAATATGACGTGAAAATCACTTAAAATATAGAGAAATAACTGCTCAAATAAAAACATTTATAAAAAAACATTTTTATGAAAGGCAGCAAAAAAAATGACAGTGTACTTGTATAAACATATGAAGCATGTGAGGTGTGAAAAAAACCTGTTATTTTTAACATCAAAGGTACACGTTTTCATTTTCTGTATTTTAACTATTATTGTGTTCCATATAGGCACAAATGGCCAGACAGAGAGAACACAGCGGACGAGTGGAGAGGTGAGTTGTGTGTGTAGACGTCTGTTTGTACAGTTGATGATCAGATATTTAAAGTCGTCCTCACAAATAATGAAACATTTTCAGGTGTCTAATGCTGCCTGTGACTACGAGAATGTTCAAGACCTCAGACCGGAGCGTTCAGCCTCACACTATACAGAAGCTGTGATATATTCTAATGTTGGGATCCCCGCAAACCCTCCTCATCCAAACACGATATATTCTACTGTACAATTACCCACAATCCCCTCTGATGATGTTCTGTACGCTGCTGTCAGCTTTCCACAAGCATGAAGATTCTCTCAGTGATGCTACGATCACGTTCAATAAGGACGAGATTTTAAGCAGGTACGCCGCTGTCAATGGCAACACAAGACTCAAGTAAAAGCTTTTTGTATTTATTTGTTATTTATAGACCTCGTAGTGTTTTTTAGTACGTGTTTCGTTTTATACGAGATCACATTACGCACATTTAAGCGAGTGAAGAACTTTATGCCGGTCCAGACCTGTCACCCTCACAGCAGCCTCATTTAAGGCCTTACTGTATTTACTGCACATGATCTGTTTGTGTTTGTCTCCCCCGGTTGGTCAGTCTCAAACATGATAATAAAACCATCTCCAGTTCTGATGTTTAGGGACATTTTGCCTATAGCTGATGATAAAACGGAAGACATGATCAGAAAATGATAGTTAGTGTTGTAGAGATGCTTTTGTCTTGGGTGAGTAGGTAACCATTTAGCAACATTCTGGCAACCTACTACAACACAAGACATTTCTGCTAAACACAACACAAGATATTTACACATTAACACAAACTGTTTTTTTTAACTAAAAATAAAAAACACTATAGTCAATGGTGCCCCAGAATTATTTGCTTTCCCACGTTTTTCAAAATATCTTCTTTTGTGTTCAGCAGAACAAAGTAGTGTATACTGGTTTGGACAACTTGAGTTTGAGTAAATCGAGTAAAACAGTATTTTGATATTTATGGTGATGGCTGTAAATCTTTATGCAGTATATGTATCGGTTTCATTTTACATAAAAAATACAATCCTGTGTGTCCGAGTTACCTGCATTTATAGTTAAACGGATGACAACCCTGTTCTGGTAAAGAGATGTTCTGCTACATGTCTTGAGATCTTCACCAGATAGAATGAAGACTTCTGTTTAAACTCTACCTTCAGTCTCGTGACCCTCAACACAGTCATGCAAGCATTTCCCTGAAAAGGAAGAGATACTGTAAAATTGAGGAACACAACATTTCCTTAAAAAATGATAGATATAAGAACAGATACAAAAGGGAAATCATGAGGCAAAAAAGCCCCCAGCCCTTCCTCAGTGATCCACTGAAACTGAGCTGAGTTAAAGGCCAGTTCACACCAGCTTGTATCTTCAACCATCATTAAACACACCAGCTTGTCATTTTCAAGGCATCCTGAAGACTTTGATCAGCTGGTTCAGATGTTTTTAGTTATCTCAAGACTCAAGATTGGACAACATTGATCAAAGTAGACATTAAATACAATACTTTCTTGTAAAAACCCACAGTAAAATCTTGTGAAAACCTGGCAATTTCTCCAGCGATGCCAGTCACAGTTTCAAGAGCCCCATTTTAGCCGTGCCATATGTCCCCTTTCAACGGTAATGAGAATTTTTTATAGTTTTAAAATGTCAGAAAAGGTTTTGAAATGAATGCCTTTAAATATGCCATACCTTGTTTTAAACGGATACAAATGGGATTTGTTGACACAAGTGTTTTTAAGAAAATCATGTTTGACATGAGTACATCTTTCAAAGGAGATTGTTTAATGCCATTCCCTGAACATCTGCACAACAACGCCACTTGCCCTGATGACCCTTTCCACATTCCCAATGCACTCGGATGAGCCCCCTGAGGATACCGCTTGTAGGAACGCAACGTCTGCTCCTGAGGTAGATGTTCGTCGTGGACTAGCTGGCGTCAAACAGAGTCCTGTGTCAATACCCGCACTTCCTCCGATGTGTCTTTGTTTTACTGGAGTCTGTTGTATTCTCAGCCGGGAGGGCCAGATTTCCTCTGCCGTGTCACAGCTGCCCTCGCTTACTTTAAAGTTACCGAGTAGATGTTTATGAAGGATTGGTAGAGTTTATTGGTTGTGATTTGGGAAGTTTCAATTGTTGAAACTGTTTGGGTCTAATTTGTCTTATTAATATTTGATCGTATTGACATGAATGATGGGTCCTGTAACAAAGTTAAAACATTAGTTTCATGTTGATATTAATACTAATAATATAACTTTTACTAATATACAACTTTTGCTGTCGGTTTCAAGAGCCGTCTGTACTTTCCCTTGAACGCCTCGAAATCATCGAAGCTGAAATGTTCACTGCACATCAAGGCTGTGTTGAGTTCTCCACCGGTCGATTGAAGCAGCTTCAATCGTTCAGGATTTTTTAATGGGAATCTGTGAAATGTTAATGCACCTCCGCTTGCAATCTTACAGATTTACACATATTGAAGCATCCCGGATACATACACGTACACACCATTGTAAGAGTATTAAACTGTAGATTATAGCTCTAACAATTCACCGCTTCGCTCTTTTTCTTTTGGCTTTACGGCGATTGCCATTGGTACAGATTACTGAAACGACGGTGTTTGTTGCAGACGTGAAATCTTTATTTACCACTTTTCAGAATTCATTTTATAATTTTTACATTTACATTTACATTTAGGCATTTGGCAGACGCTTTTATCCAAAGCGACTTACAGTGCACTTATTACTATTACAGCGACAATCCCCCTGGAGCAACGTGGAGTAAAGTGTCTTGCTCAAGGATGCACTGGTGGTGGCTGCTGGGATCGAACCAGCAACCTTTTGATTTACCAGTTCAGTGGTTTAACCTTGCTAGACCACCATCATCACATCTCTTTTTCTCGTCATTCTTGTATTTTATGTTCATTTCATGCAATAAAAAAACGATCGGTTCGTTGGCTCGAGCTGAAGTTGCCAGCACATCATGCCAAAGCCGGTCCTCTGTACAAAGTTAAAGTTAGTTAAAAATGTGATGTTTGATAGTTTTCACGTGGAAATGAATTGATTGAGTGAGACTGTTGGAAATGAATCGAGTTGAATGATGTGAATGCATTATTCATTTAGAAACCAAGGCAATCGTTGAATCCATGTTAAATGGTTGATGTGTCCATGTTAATTGTATTAAATATCACTTTTGTACCTGTTTATCCATTTAGAATTGATTGGACGTTTAAAAAGGGTGCGTTCAACAAAACAAATACATTTATACGGGGGTGAGTAATTCATGTCATTGTTTTCCCCTTTAATAAATTCAAGGCTGGAAATCACAGAGTTTTAATTCAAAAGATCAAATAAATCAAGCACAAGTTTCAATTCTAACACATCTTATAACACAAATAGCGGGATTATAACACTTAGTCCGATTACAGTTTTTCTCGATTGCTAAGACACATTTCTTGAAAGCTGCTCTCCTTTTCTCTAAACTGTGAACACAAAACCCAATTTTCAAGCTACATTCACAAAACCTCAGACTCAAGCACCTCAAAAAACTTCACTCAAAAACAGAAAAACAGTGCCCGAGTCAATCAAATTAAAACACTACGGAACAGTCTTACGTAGAAAATAAAAAACACAATGCTCAGGACATGAAGCTGGAGAAATAAATGTTTAACTGTAGGCTAAATGCATGTTGCAAAACAAAAACCTGTGCATTTAGCACTTGTACAAAAGACAAAACAGAAATCTTGTGCATTTACATGTAGCACTTGTAAAAACAAACAGAAATCTTATGCGTTTGACACTTGTGTACAGTAAGCCCATGTAAAAATAAAGTACAAAAATATACAAATAAGTGCATTACTCAGCCACAGCATCATGTCTCCGTACTGGGTCAGGCCACATCACAGGCCACATTTTTTTTCACGGGGGAAAAAACCCCTGGCATGCCTCCACACCTATGTCACCACAGGCAAGTCCCATGGCTTGCAGGAGATTTACCCTGGTGTAAGGTTGGCGTTCATATACCTTCCACCCCCATGTGGCAGTCTTTCAATTCTACAAAAAGAGAACATGGAGTTACAAAAAATATACATGGAATACTAGGCCTACAAACAGTTAGACCAACCCTCCATTACAATACTACAGTACATTGGAACAGTGATGTACTGAAACATATATTTACTTACAGTATACTGTGGTACAGTATATAGTATGCCATACAGTAATTGCTGTCAACATTTACATACTGTACTATAATGTCAAAAAAAGGTAATTACCTGTTCTCTTCTCTAAATCCTCGGATTATGGTGGACACAGTGAATCTACTGATGTTTGGTTGTACCCTTTGTCCAGCCTCCCTCATGTTCATACCATGGACAAGAACATGGTCAATCACAGTAGCTCTGATTTCATCAGCTATTACTGTTCTTTGTCTTCGCTGACCACCTTGACCACCTTGACCACCTCGACCTCCTCTCACACGAACTCTTCCTCTCAGATTTCTATCCATTGTAGGGCCTCACAAACCAGTGCTCTCTGAACTGGCTTACTGTATATGTTCCCTCACATCATTAGCCACAAGTGTGATCTATTTTGAGTTGTTGTGTTCAAGTGGTGACAACTGTGCTTTAATTGTGTTTGACTTTTGTCACCTGTGCTCACCATTATGCAGCACGGGTGCATCACAATGAAAATGTGTTGGCAAGTTGTGTCTAAACAGGTAAAAAGTGCTTATGGTTTTGCCAAAAGAGTGATTGATTCAATCAGTGGGTTCAGGCAACTGAGCATTTGGTTCAGACAATAGGGTTTAGTGTTTAAGCAATTGAGAAAAACTGTAAGCTAAAACTATTAGTTCAACATGCTGAATCTTCCAAAAACAGGGCAAGCAATTGTAAAATAGTATCTTTGTCAATTATTTATTACATTATTTAACTACTTTTTATGTATTACTAATACTCAACAACTTATTGATTTATAAGTATTAATATGCAGTACAATGGTTGCTCAACAAAAGACTGCAAACGCAGACACCTCCAACGGAGAGGAGGGAGGGGCACGATAGAGACAGAGAGAGAGAGAGAGAGAGAGAGAGAGAGAGAGAGAGAGAGAGAGAGAAGAGAGAGAGAGAGCAGAGAGAGAGAGAGAGAGAGAAGAGAGAGAGATGTCCGAGAGATTGAGTCTCCCGATTCATAGGTAGTTTCAGGCCCCCAGCAGAGCCTTTCGTCCGTCATTTACCCGGATATTCCATTTATGCCAAAGGAAGCCATGTATTGAAATATTTTAACTGATGTCGTGTTGTGCTGATAAAGTTCTTGTTTTGAACATACTGATCATCACGTCAGGTAAGCATTTACTGTCAGTATGTGTTACCTCATTAGTTTCATGTGAGTAGATTCAAGCGAGTTTCGTGTTATCCAAAATACTTTCATCCTAAACTGTTCTGAACAGTGTCAAGACAAAGTTTGTGATGAACTCTCTTCGCTTTCTCTCTCTTCTGCATAAAAGTGGTGAAATGTGGGACAAATGCGATCCAGACTTTCACTGCACATGAAGGAGGAAAGGTTGAGATACACTGTCCATATCAGTCTGGATATGAAAAACATGAGAAGTATCTGTGCAGAGGAAACTGTAAAATACTTTTTAAAGACATACCTGTTAAATCTGAATCCAAACCTGACGATCATCGATTCAGTCTGACTGATAACTCAACAGCTCACATCTTCACCGTCACCATCACTGATCTAAGATCATCTGATGAAGGCATGTACTGGTGTTCTATAAAGACGGGCGTTGGACGCAATGATGATTATACAGAGGTTCATCTGAAAATGACACAAGGTAGGTCAAAGTAAGACATAAAAACTATCCAGCACACAGAAGATGTGTTCAAATATGTCACGTGAAGTGGAAACAGAGGTTTGTGTTTGCGTGTGAGCGTGCAGATGTGACACACACAGAGTGTAGAAGTGCAGCATCACGAGCGATAAAGACCCTCCATATGACAACCACAACATCCTCCGCTGAGCAAGAAGAATCTAGAGGGGATGACAAACTGCAGTCCCACCTCTGATGTCACTTCCTGTTACAACAGTTTCCATTAAACAAATGTCAAGAGGCCACACTCCATCCATGTTCTTTGTATAAATCTATGTGGGTTGTGATTTTGTTGTAGATAATAGAAGTTCAATAAGCAGGATAACAACGACAACCAAAACAACAACAATCAGCTCAACACAACCAGGATCTCCCAATTATACAGTCAACACTGACACTACGGCTTCATCACCATCATCATCATCACGTTTCTATCCAGGACCAAAAAATCTCAAATCAGGTAAAACTGAATAATCTGCTCAGATTTAAAACAGTGAAAGCTCAACTTGACTGTATGTTTGTGTGTTTGTAGATATGACGCTGATAATCTCACTATCAGTCACGCTGACTCTTCTGTTTGGGCTTTCGCTCTTTATGTACTGCACATGGAGAAACAACACAAGAGGTAAAGCTGTTGCTCTTTTACAGTCAGGATATTTCTTTGCCTTTTTGTGTTCTTAGATCTTGATTCTTCTACAGATTCTTCGCTGATCAACAACAACACACTCCAAGAAAATGCTGAAAACGTAGGTTTATGTGTGTGTCTGTTTGAATTGTCATGTGGTTTATTGTCTTTCTGAATGTCATCATCATAATTTTGACCCAGTTCATTTGCTCCTTTGACCTTTAGAATATGTATGTTATTACTGGCAATGAGGGACTTTATGATGTGATAGACCATCAGGACGGCTGTACCTGTTCATCCTGTGTTCATGTCAACAGTCATCGACCCACAAACTCCTCTGAGACTGACAGGACCATTTATTCTCTGGTTCAGTGTCCCACAAACCCCTTGGCTTGACCTCATTTCTCAGATGTTACGTTCTCTCTCTATTTCCCATTATGAGAAACTGACCTCAGATCTGTATACTGAAACAGAAAGCACTCAATTAAACAGGCGACGTGCATACTTTAGTGTGAATGTTAATGTGTTTCAATTATATACAACATTACAACTTTTGATCACGTGATGTGCGCAGTTTATTACATAGTCTACGTTTCCCCTGTATAACATAAAGAGCACATATACTGCTAACGCGAAGGTTATATAGTTCTTATGATGAGAAATAAAGGCAGAATCTCTGATGTTTGATTTCATTATAATCCTGACTGAGTTTGTCTTGATCTTCAACATCTCATCGGGTTTTGATAAATCTGGCATGACAACAAACTGCATAAAAGACAAAACATTAACACAATTTTTGAAAAGCTGGTGTTAAGACCACGGTTAAGTTCTTGTAGCTTTCCTGTAGCTCAGTGGTGAGAGCATGGTGCGTTCAATGCCAAGGTCGTCTGTTCGATCCCAGGGGATTGCACTTACTTAGAAACAAATGTATAATACAATGTAAGCGTCTGCCGAATGTGTAAATGTAAATGTTTGACGACAATTTGACTCGTTGTAGTGATGTGACATTTGAACCGAAGCTTCGGAGCTTATAAAGTAGATTGTCTTTTCTTAATATAGATAATATTTGTATTAAACATAATAAATAAACAATATAATATTTACAATTTAATATGTTATAAACTAATCACTAAACATGACAAATTAGGTGAAAATAAATGTTATAATTTGACAAAAATTTATAAATTAATAAAGCCACATCTGTGTCCGAAATCGTTCACTCATTTTCATTCACTTCTTCCCCATGTGGACTATTTGGCATTCGCTATATAGGGATTGGTGAATGAGTAAATGAGTGAGCGAATTCGGACACAGCTAAAGTTATCTTCCCCAACCAGCAAAGACACGGGGCCTAGGTGGGTTTGAGGTGGGCTGTCAAACTGGGTTTTTTCATGTACTTTTTCATAAATTAGAGCTAAAAAGCCCATTTTTACCAAGTATAGAAATCTCAAAATGAAAATGGATATTCCAATATTCATTTCTTTACACAGGATTAACAATCTACTGTGTTAATTCATTTAAATTCGTTAAGAACTACATTGTTTAGCATTTGTTTAACATTGTATTAACTAAAATTAAGCAACACTATGAAAAAAGTTGATTTATAGAATAATCATTCGGTTATTGAAGGTCTCCATTAATTGGGGCTACTCGGGAAACAAACACTCGCAGGTGAGAGAGATCCATCATCATCTATCTAATGTTATAACCTCCAGTGGTCCACATTAACACCCATTTCCCATTCAGGCATAAATGAGCCCATGTCATTGGACTTATAAAGTCGCTAAATGCGCATTTCCCATTTTTGAAGACTGTCCCAGGTTACCCAAAGCATGCTGTCCCACATTTTCAATCACATTTGACAATGTGGGACAACACAAAATGTTTGAAAGAAAAAAAAACTAGAACGCATTTTCAACACTTTAATACATATTCTGTTGCTAGAATAGATCACAACCAGAATCTGACAGCAATTAGGAACATCATCTTATTTTTGACAGATTTATGTCCTGTTAGTCAGAATCCTGTCACTGACCCGTGTCATGCTCCCAGAGGAGCTTCTTGATTGACAAGTGCCCCGCCCCTTTGTGGCAATCACCACAAGAAGTCATGTGATTTCAGTCTCTCCGTGAACGCGCATCAGAGTAAACTCGCTGGTATAGAGGGAAGTGCGCACTGTACAGTACGGCTTTGTCTGTCAGTCAGAGAGGTTGAGAAAGAGAGTCATAAAAGAGAATGTCTAGAATATTTTATTTCCATCTTTTCCATTCATGCATCTACATCTCATGTAAGTGTTTCTTCAAAACATCAGCTGACTTTTGCTCTGCTCGTGTCCTAAATATGTCACATTTTTGCATGTTTTGTATCTCTTTAAGCGTGGTTGGTTCTTGACTGTGCCTATTGGTGGTTCAGTGAGTTTGTTTTTATTGCTGGTTCATATTCCGTGCATGCAGTTGTGATCTGTGGAGATGGAGGGATCTTGACCTACACATCATACGAGGGAGGGAGTGTGAACATCAGATGCCCGTATGATGCTCAATTCATAAACGACACAAACCTCTGCAAAGGAAATTGTTCAACATTAATATTGTTGGCAGATAAAGATATACTCATTGAGACTGGAAGAACTCCAGATGACACGAGATTCT
This sequence comes from Triplophysa siluroides, assembly GCA_006030095.1. Classification (NCBI taxonomy): domain Eukaryota; kingdom Metazoa; phylum Chordata; class Actinopteri; order Cypriniformes; family Nemacheilidae; genus Triplophysa; species Triplophysa siluroides. Next base: position 148,359 of record VCII01000384.1, read on the forward strand.
CTTTAAATGATGACAAAACAGCTACAACATTCACTATAACGGATCTGAGACGAAAGGATGGAGGAAAATACTGGTGTGCGGTAAAGAGACCTTGGTCTGAAAACGATGTCTACAGAGAGGTCTTCTTGTCTGTCAAAAATGGCAAGTGATTGGAAACATCCTTATTTTCATTACAGATAATCACACAAGCGCGGACACGATTCCAATGTTATTAAATGTATAACACAGTTTCGGTTCACCTTAAATCTATTATTTGCTCTCTGATTTAGTGTCCCACATGTTTGGCATAAAAGGAGATGAGCTGTCCGTCCAATGCCATCACGATCATGATGTCATCAACAACAATACATTCTTATGCAAGGGAGAGGATTTATCGTTGTGTGAGACATCTGGTGTCAAAGTTTCAAAAGAGAAAATCACAAACGGCAGATTCTCTCTCATCGACGATACATCTGCAAGAGGTTTTACTGTGACCATCACTGACCTGAAAGAAGAGGATTCTGGGATATACTGGTGTGGAAACGTAGCACTGACTGGATCTCAACAAGCACATGACAAGTGGATTTCGGCAGTAATTCTCAATATTTATGAAGGTGAGATATGAAAAATATGAATTTCTTGGTTCACACTTGCCTCTTTATTTCAGCTCCACCCGTCACACCAGTGAGGCGTTAGAAACAGCTGTTTCCTGTGGAAGTTTTTGTCTTCCTGAAAAGAGAAGCTCTGGTTAAAATAATCAAACACATGAGCTGAACTGCACAATAAGACAATAAGTTGAGTTGTGTATATTTCAATACACAGAGAACACAGAAGAAAACAAGTTGCTTGTGGTCCAACTTAAATAGATTGATCACATCACAAGTGAAATAGCTACAGCTTGTGCATCTTCACTCTTTAAGTGTGGATAGCACTTCTGCTAGTTGTGATATCTTGCAGTAAATTCAATGAGCATTTCTGTTTCAATCACATCAGAGGGCACGTCACATAAACCCAACCACGTTTTCATTTCACATCACCCATCCAGCATCTCCTGATTCTTCATCCGGATCAGCCACATCATCACCTTCATCTTTACTGACCTCCTCCTCATCATCTGCTCATTCATCGTCACCAAACACAGAGACAAGTATGTTGACTTCTGACGTACAATATTAAAATATCGAGTTTTCAGTTGACAGCAATAAAATGACATTCTGATGTGTGTTTTTTTAGGTTTATTTGTGTTCATCACGCTGTCAGTTCCAGCAATGCTGATCTTGTTTGGATTCGCGTTGTTTATTTACTTCAGACGGAGGAAAAAGAATGAACGTAACCACACATCATTTCTGTTCTCAAGTTGTGTCACTTCACTTTTATCGACACATGAAAGCTTTGTCTTCGTGGTCAAATGTTTTCATAATACACATGATTCTCTCTCTCTCGCCCTCTGGTGTCACAAAACAGAAGTGCAGGACAGTGGCGTCGCTCATGGCTCAGATGGGAATCTGAAAAATGGGGACATAAGACAAACTAGGGTGCGTTTTAGTCAAATGTCAGATCTGCGGGTAACAGATTACTTGTAGATCTGTGACATATTTGCTGACCCATAACCAATATACTGTAATGGTGATATCACATCATACTGCTCCGTCCATTTTTTAAACCAAATATGCCCTTCAGAGGGAAATTCAGTCAATTTACGTAAAAAAGCTCAGTATTTTGAATAAATGGATGGAATAAAGAGCACGTAAAAGCGTTTAAAGACCTGTTTGCTCCTGGTTTTGATTGTTTCGTCTGTTTTTTTTCAATTCAGGTCTCTGTCTGTTATTATGAGGAGATTCCCCTCACAAATGTTCATCCTGACTACAGTCTGGTCCTTCCTGCATCCGCCGAACATGATGCTTCTGTTGATGCTTTAGCACTGAACGTCTCCTCAGATAATCTCCATTATTCCACCATCGAATTTAGGTAGATAAACAGTCAACTATACAGAGCAAACATCAAGTCTTTTTAACTATTGATATTTTGAACAAGCTTGTTTACATTTCTTGTTACCATTGATCTACCATCGTCCAAATTATCACGCAACCGAATGTATAAAGAAATGAAAATGGGAGACGGAAGAAGTGCGTTCACGCAGAGACCACAAGAAGCTGTTGATCCTCATAGATGCTTCGAATTCTTTCCCCAAAAAACTTTGCACACCATGTCAAGTGACGTTTTATAGCCATTTCTTCTGTTGCCACAATTGACCTTTGATACTTTCATCCACAACTCCTGCTTTGTTTGTTAAATAAAATAATAAAATGTATTTAAATAACTTCATTCAAAGCTTCTGTAAGTATGTTACTCAAGGGTTTGTCAGTCCAAAGGTTTGTTGACGTTTTAACATTAGCGCCCCTCTCAGGTCGAAGGTCAGAACGCGACTACTCTCGTGGTCGTTTTGTCCCGCTGCTGACGGGACAGCGTGATGACGCAATTGTTTAAAAGTGAAAGTAACGACATTTCAGCGCGTGACACATTTGTGTTTAAAATTCCCACACTTTGTTGTTTCTTCGGGCACTAATAAGATATGATACGGTGAGTACCGTTTAAAGAACTAAAAACTGTTGCTTTTTAGAGCTAAAACGTCTAACTTTTGACTACTTCTGTTTAAAGTTTAAAGTGCAGGAACTCGACAAGTAACGTTAGGCTTGCATTAAGTTAACTGCTATGAACTTAAATGAATGCCGTCTTATGAATAAACATTTAATAGTTTATCTAAATATGATCATATTTTGTGTAATAAATAGGCTTGTATTTAAGGCGTTTGTAAATAACCGGTAATATGAAGTATGCAAACAACATTATAGTGAAACGTTTGCATTTCTCATTGCATTTTTCACTCTGTATTCTTTGCTGTAGTCTGAGACTTATTGCATATCTCAAAAATGTCTGATCAAATGTGGCCCTTAACCCAGCTAACATCGTGTCTACACCGGACGCGACAGGAGACAGGACGCATTAGAAGCCGTTATCATTTTGCTAAAAACTAAACACCGATCACAATAATGATGATTTGTTGGAAGTTTTTTCTACATTAATTGCTGGTGCAAAAGTGATATTGATGCAATTAACATTGACAAATCAACTCATTTTTAACATTGATTCAGCGGTTGTTTGCATCTGGGTATGATCAAAGATTGAGCATAGTGACATCAATGATTCATATAAGCTCATAATACACTGAAAAAATTATTCTTGAGGGTTAGTGAATATTACACGTGCAAATCAGTTAAATTTCACTCACATATATTAGGTAGCAAAGTAAACTATATGCAAACTTCCTGAATCTACTCAATAAAATTGAGGCAACAATTTCCACTCAATTAGATTGAGTAGATCTTATTCTATGTTTTTAAGTAAAGAGTACCTACATTTATCAGATATGAGTCATGACACATAAAAAAATTAGATAAAGTCTAATTGAGTGGAAATTGTAGATTCAGGAAGTTTGCATATAGTTTACTTTGCTACCTAATATATGTAAAGTTTAACTGATTTGCACGGGTAATTTTACTAACACTCAAGAATCAGTTTTTTCAGTGTTCGATTTTGACACTTTATCCTTGATTTCACTGACGGGGTCACAAATAATGTCTCTCAATTGTTACTCCAGATAGACAAAATGGCGCCTGTTTCAGAGCAGCTTGTGGAAACATTGGATAAACTGGAGCCAGAGAAACTGAAAAGGTTCAAGTGGCATTTAAAACAACGTGAATCGGATTTGGCTGATAAACTGCGGGATGCAGACGTCACAGATACAGTGGATCAGATGTTGGAGTGTTTTGGAGAAGAAGGAGCTGTGAAGATCACATGTGACATCCTGAAGAAGATGAAACACACACAGCTGGCTGAACAGTTTGAGATGAAGGAAGGTACTATAGGAGAGAGCGTCGCTAATGTTTAAGCCGAAGAAATGGATGGGTCGTAATCGCTCTCTTTTCTTTCTCTTATTATAGTTCACAGTGCTGCCGTCTGTGTTGATGTCAGTGCTCAAACGCACGCTGCTGTCAACGCTACTGTACTCGCCAATAACATCATCTCAGGGCCAGTAACCTTCAACCTCAACACAACCACCGGTATGATCACAACACTAACCTAACCTTAACATGAACTTATATGACACTTCATGTCATGATTTTTTTTCTCTCTCACAGGGCCACAAAAACCCTCATTGGGCGAGACATCTGGGAGTCACGCAGGAAAACAAAGTACACAATCCAAAGTCTCTTCTTTATAGCAGCGTCATAAACGTATTTGATATGTGCATTTCTTTCACATAATGTCACTGTTTTTATTGTTTTGAACAGAGGAAGATGTCCTGAAACAGCACAAAGCCAACATGAGGGAGAAAACAGAGCACATTTTCGAAGGCAAAAAAGAAAATAAAACGCAACTTAAAAAAGTTTACACGGAACTGTTTATAGCTGAAGGAGATATTACAGATGTCAACAATGAGCATGAGATTATGAAGATTGACCAAGCTTTCAAATGCCCCAAATTTAAGGACACACCAATCCACTGCAATGATATATTCCGCTTACTGAAGCAAAATAAAAACATTGTGCTCACCAAAGGCATCGCTGGCATTGGAAAAACCTTCTCGGTGCACAAGTTCATTCTGGATTGGACTGAAGGAACAGCCAATCAGGACGTAGACGCCATGTTTCTGTTTCCCTTCAGAGAGATGAACTTGATTAAAGACAAACACATCAGTTTCCACGAGTTCCTGTTGGAATTCTTTCCTGAACTGAAACAATTGAAGGATGCGACAATGTTTGAAAGTTGTTCGCTTGCTTTTATCTTCGACGGACTTGACGAGAGTCGCCTTCCGTTGGGTTTCAACAGCGCCCCACTAACCTGCACCAATACACGAGCGTCTGTCGATGCTATATTTTCAAGTTTAGTCAAAGGCCACCTGCTTCCATCATCGCTCATCTGGATCACCTCAAGACCAGCGGCGGCCAATCAGATTCCTTCTGAGTGTGTAGGTTTGTTCACCGAGGTGCGTGGATTCACCGACCCGCAGAAGGAGGAATACTTCCGAAAGAGAATCGAAAATACGACTCACGCTTCTGAAATCATCAAACACGTTAAGACGTCTCGTAGTCTCTACATCATGTGTCACATCCCCGTGTTCTGTTGGATCGCCGCCACCGTGCTTCACGATATTCTCGTCAGGAACAACGGGGAGGACATTCCCACAACGCTCACGGAAATGTACATTCACTTCCTGCTGATTCAGATGAACATGAAGAACCAAAAGTACGAGGAGAAAAACGTGAGAGAACGCACAAAGCTGCTTGGCTCCAACAAGGAGATGATTTTCAAGCTGGCCAAGGTGGCGTTCGAACAGCTGAAGAAAGAAAACATCATGTTCTATGAAGAAGATCTGCATGAGTGCGGTATCGACGTGAGCGAAGACTCGGGGATGATCGCCGAGATCTTTAGGAAAGACAACGTGCTTCACCAGGTGAAGGTTTTTTACTTCGTACACCTGAGCATCCAGGAGTTTCTCGCCGCGCTGCACGTGTTCATCTGCTACCAGAACAACGATATGGACGTCCTCAATTTGTTCCTCGATCGTTCGCGTCCCCAGAAAGACCTGCTGTACGTTTTGCTGAGAAAAGCGATCGATTACGCGCGGAAAAACGAGAGGGGACATTATGATCTCTTCGTCCGCTTCTTGCTCGGCATTTCTCTCGACTCCAACCAACAACTTCTCACGGGCTTGTTGACGCGCAAGGAAAACAATAAAAAGTGCATCACAAAGACCATCCAGTACATCAAGCAAATGCAAAACAACGATACGTGCACGGATAAATCCATCAATCACTTCTTCTGCATCCTTGAGCTCCAGGACAGATCTCTGTACCAACAGATCAAGAATTATCTGAAACCGGGGTCGGGTCAAAAGAGGGAGATCTCCTCCTCAAACTGCTCAGCGCTGGTCTACGTGCTTGTGATGTCAGAGGAAGTGCTAGATGACTTTGACGCGAAAACGTTCAGCACGACGTATGAAGGACGCAGAAGGCTTGTACCGGTAGTGAGATGCTGCAGAAGAGCTCTGTGAGTACATTTGTTCGCAGATTACACCAATATGCTGATCATTTTGACGTTATTACGATTATCTCAATTAATATATATAGTACTATCTCAATTATTTCTGGACGTAATGAGATGAAATGGAGAGCAACCAGAAACTTTTCCTTTAGACTTATCTGCGTCTCAGATATTTCTCATGGGAAAAAGAGTCAGAAATGTGTCTGTCATTAGAGCTTCATAACAGATGTCAACAATGTGTCAAACTGAGCTCAGATTTGTCGAGTCTGCAATCAAAAGTCAATACAATTGGAGATCTCAAACATTTCTCATCAACTTTACCCAAATCCAGATTATTTTCTCGACAATCTACATTCATTTTACACTCTTAAAGTCCCACTGAAATAAAAAATACAATTCCTATTTTTTCTTGAAATATTGCTGAGTTTATTATAAATAGCTTACCGATGTGGGTCGTTCTCTTTTTGAAATTCATGCGCCCTCATAATCTTCAGTTAAAGTCTGACTAGTGACTATCCATCTTAAATTACGTATGTTAGATGGCTTGGGCGGGGCATCTGTTAACTCCTCCCCTTTAACTCGCAGTCTGCTCCCAGTTCCATTTCAAAATGCAACGGCTGCTTTTATACATCCAATCGAATCGCATACAAAAAACAAACCACCCCCATAATGTTTCTCTCATTATGTTTAGCTCGGAAATGCGTCAGAATGCAGAAGTAAACACGATGGCAACGGTTCTTTTTAAGTGACAGTGATCCCAAAAATTGTAATTCATGTCATTTTAAACCTCTATAAATTTCGTTCTTCTGCAGAACACAAAAGATGATATTTTGAAGAATGTTGATTACCGAACAACTCTGAACCCAACTGACTTCCACTGTATGAACACAAAACCACCAAGACATTCTTATAGAAATGTCTATGAGTTCCGCAGAAGAAAGAAAGTCAATATGTTTTTTCAAAAAGCAATTTTCGGAGAAACATTATTAAGATCAGCATGTTTAGCATAATATTTGTCAAACCCTTCTAGTGTTCACATCGATTGATATGGAGTGAACATCTCGCCTCGTTGCAGGTTTTCAGACTGCGGATTATCAGAAACTTGCTGTGAAACGCTGGCCTCTGCTCTCCAGATAGAGAACTGTCCGCTCATAGAGCTCGACCTCAGTGATAATTTCAACCTGGAGGCTGGAGTGAAGAAGCTCTGTGCTGGACTGAAGGGTTCAAACTGTAAACTTGAGATATTAAGGTCAGATGTGTTGGTAGAAATACATTATAAAACGAAAGTTGAACAGTACCAAGTCTGTAATGCAAAAGTGAATTTTGTTTTTCAGACTGGCCCAGTGTCACCTTGGTCAGAGAGCTGTGAGTCGCTGGTCTCTGCTCTCAGTGATGTCTCGTGTCGTCTGAGAGAGCTCGACCTGAGCTGCAATGACCTCCAGAACTCTGGACTCCAACATCTCTTACTTGGAATGGAAAACAGAGAGAGAAACCTTGAAATTCTGAGGAAAGTATTTTTTGTGGTCACATTTTTTTTTTGGTTCCAGATATAACAATACATTATGAGGAAAGTATTTAAGATATTTAGTGTTACAGCAGCGCAGTGTATAGGGTATAAACTGAACACATTTTGAAACTTGAATGGAAATGCAATTTCCGCACAAAGTTGCTTTTCAGAACATTCTCAAGAAATTGTAATACTAGCAATATATACAATGCACTAAAATTACCTATTTTACCTCTGCAGTCTACGTTCATTTTACACCTCCATACTCCTAAAGTGACAGTGCACTCAAAAATGAAAATCCTCTCATCATTTATTCTCCTCATGTGGTTGTAAATCTGTATGTGAGTCTTTCTTCAGTGGAACACGAAAGAAGATATTTTGAAGAATTTTGATAATCTAACAACACTGAACCCCCATTATATGAACACAAAACCACTGAGACATTTCTCCAAATATCTTCTTTTGTGTTTTCTTTTACTTTAAATTAGAAAACAATAGTGCTGTCAAGCCTTTGAAACACATTTTTGTTGTTGTTAATTTTTTACTTTATAGCAGATGATTGACGAAAGATTGTTTTAATGCAGACTGAGCTGGTGTAATCTCACAGAGAAGAGTTGTGAGATACTCGCCCCGATTCTCCGCTCGAAGTCTCCTCTGAGAGAGCTTGATGTGAGTAACAATGATCTTCAGGATTCAGGAGTGAAGCTGATCTCTGATGCTCTCAAGAACACAAACTGTCATCTACAGATACTGAGGTGTGTGTCTCTATATACAGATGTATCTTAACATAAGATTGTAGCATAACAATAAGGGTTGACATGTTGTTGTGTGTTTGTAGGTTGTCAGGTTGTATGGTGACAGATGAAGGATGTTGTTATTTGGCTTCAGCTCTGAGTTCAAACCCGTCACACCTGAGAGAACTCGACCTGAGCTACAATCACCCACAATCAGTCAGCTGCTCTCTCAAACACTCAATGATCCAAACTACACACTCAGTATGACACTCAACACTTCAAAACACTCAATGATCCAAACTACACACTCAACAAACTCAAGTATGACACACAACACTCACAGGCAGCAAACACTCAATGATCCAAACTACACACTAAACAAACTCAAGTATGACACACAACACTCAGCACTTCAGCTGCTCTCACAAACACTCAATGATCCAAACTACACACTCAACAAACTCAAGTATGACACACAACACTCAACACTTCAGCTGCTCTCTCAAACACTCAATGATCCAAACTACACACTAAACAAACTCAAGTATGACACACAACACTCAAACACTCAATGATCCAAACTACACACTCAGTATGACACACAACACTCAGCTGCTCTCAAACACTCAATGATCCAAACTACACACTCAACAAACTCACACACAACACTCAAGCTGCGGTATGAAACACTCAATGGCACTTTCAGCTGCTCTCTCAAACACTCAATGATCCAAACTACACACTCAGTATGACACACAACACTCAGCACTTCAGCTGCTCTCTCAATGATCCAAACTCACACTCAACAAACTCAAGTATGACACACAACACTCAACACTTCAGCTGCTCTCACAAACACTCAATGATCCAAACTACACACTCAACAAACTCAAGTATGACACACAACACTCAGCACTTCAGCTGCTCTCACAAACACTCAATGATCCAAACTACACACTCAACAAACTCAAGTATGACACACAACACTCAACACTTCAGCTGCTCTCTCAAACACTTAATGATCCAAACTACACACTCAACAAACTCAAGTATGACACACAACACTCAGCACTTCAGCTGCTCGCTTATCAAAATGATCCAAACTACACACTCAACAAACTCATGTATGACACAACACTCATACTGACACATACTGACCTGTGTGTGTGTTGGGGCAATACGTTACAAGTAGGCTAACGCATGTTACATAGTCAGAGTACTTTTTTGAGTAACGAGAAACGTTACTCGGTTACTTTATACATTTACATATCAACACTTTAGCTACTTTATTTTTCAAGTAACTCGAGTTACATTTCAGTCTAACCATTTGTATTAAACTTCTAAATTGAAATTCTGAATTAAAAGTATATAGACATGATTGCAGAAACAGGCTATGCAGGATATATACAGGATAGTGTTAAACACAAAAAAAGCATGAGCATCCATCAGATGAGAAAAAGTTACACAGAAGTACTTTGTTACTTTCCACAAAAAGTAACCAAGTAACATAATTAGTTACTTTTTATTGAGTAACTTAATATTGTAACTAGTTTCTTTTAAAAGTAACTTCCCCCAACACTGGTCCTGTGTGTCTATTTCTCTTTATGTTAACATATTCAACTATTTGCTTCTTCAGAATTGAACCGGGAGGTGAGCGCTTCATCAAGTCAGGGATAAGAAAGTGTATGTCTCTCTCTCTTTCTCACTCCCATGTGTCTCTCTCTCTCACTGATGCAAGTTTAATTCTCTCTCACAGATGCTCACCACCTCACACTGGATCCAGATACAGCACACGTTAATCTGCTTCTCTCTGCCGGTGACAGAAGCGTGACCCGCGTCACGGAGAAACAGCCGTATCCGGATCACCCCGAAAGATTCGAGCCCTATTGTCAGGTTCTGTGTCGAGAGAGTCTGTCCGGACGCTGTTACTGGGAGACTGAATGGACTGGGTCAGATGGGATGACAGGAGTGACATACGAAAGCATTCTCAGAAAACCAGATGATCTTGACGTTGTGGAAGCGACCTGTAAGCTCGGTAACAACAGTGTTTCGTGGGCACTGACCTGTGGAGCGAGACCGTACGCTTGTCACGATCAAAAAGACATCAGCATACAGATCCCAGCCTCTCGTTCTTCCAGAGACGGGGTGTTTGTGGACACGGTGGCGGGCAGACTGTCCTTCTACGACGTTTCTGACTCACACACGCTCACACATTTGTACACATTCCTGACGTCTTTTAAAGAAGATCTTTACGCTGGATTGGAGGTGCATAGTGGCACTTTGACTTTGTGTCAGCTGGAGTAGTTTAAATGTCATTTCAAACTTCTTCAAAACATGATTTCTTCTGCTATGTTCATAGTTTATAAACTCAATCATCAATTATTTTTTTAAGGCTGTTTTTATTTGCAATGTCAGCATGCATGAAATATTACAATTTAGAAAAAGTCTAAGCTCCTGACTAACTTTTCGTTATTATTTATGTTCATTATTCTACGAAAACCAATTAACTGTCAAGTGTTTTACTAAATTCAAAAAAGTGTTCTGACTTTCTCTTGTGCTGTTAACAATTTTAATATTCATTTTGTAAAGAGGAAGAGATTACAAAGGCCGTTTCACGCCAAAAGTGAAAGGTGTTTCTATGTCTTTTTATAACATCTTCTGAACGTATTGTATTGTTGTTTTGTGGACCTCTGCACAAACTTCAAACTGGTTCAATTGTTTTTTTCAGACTTTGAGTGAATCGAGTGAGACTGTTTAAAATAAATGTCATTGAGTGATCTGGTTACAGTAAGATAGCAAGCAACCATTGAACCATTGAACACTGTGTTGCTTTTTGTGGGAACATTATTTAAGTTTTCATAATGACTGATTTTCAAAACACTGTTCAAGAGTGCAAAATTAAGTCTGAACCCCAGCTAAAGTCATTTTTGTGATTTACTTAAAGGGTTAGTTTAACCAAAAATGTAAATTCCGTCATACTCACCCACAGGTTGCTCCAAACCTTTATAAATGTCATTGTATTGCTGAACACGAAGGAAGATATTTGGAAGAATGTCAGTCTCCAGACATCCCCCGTTTACCTCCATAGTAGGGAAAATAAATACTGTGGGAGTCAATGGGGCACGAGATCTGTTTGGTTCTAACATTCTTCCGAATATCTTTGCTTGTGTTTAGCAGAACAAAGAAATTCATACAGGTTTGGGTGAGTACATGACGATGAATTTTCCTTTTTGGCTGAACTATCACTTTAAATTTGTTCTACAAAAAAACAGGTTCACATTATGACAAAGTTGAAAATCATTAAATTAGGCTACTTCATTATGGCGACACTATTATCATCAACAAGTAACTGACATAATAATGACAATAATATAACTGAATAATAGACCACAGACTCCATGACTTCTCATTGAATCCAAACTGACTCCAAGCATTCCATTCTTTCCTTGCGCCCAATTAATAAGCTTTGCCTTCTATTAGAAGCAGATTAACATTGGTATTCAGAAAATAAATGTACTGCTTCTTGTACATAAATGCAGTGTTAAATATGGCTTGAGTTTGAAAGTATTTTGTCTTCCTGTCATAAGCGATTAATGGGCCTGTGGGATAGAAGCCATTTTTGGCTTCTTTATTTGTCCACTAGTTGGCAAAAATATGGTACATATTTGCCATAGTATATCAGGGCAATGGGGATGATGAGACGTGTGTTGGTATTTTGGAAGCCTATGCCCTGCGTTACCGATCCGCATTCTATCCGCCCTAATAGTAATCGAAAGTAGAATAAGTATGTCCACAATCGTAGTATGTTGAAAATAGTATTCCAAAGATTCCCAGATGGTCTACTACTTACGTTAGCAATTCAAAGTGCAGTATGATGGACACTCTAATTGGCTTATATTACCCACAACTCACCACAAGTAGGCGGAGTTTAGTGACGCTTGTTACGTCCCAAATGTCTAGGGTACAGGGACAATTCATATTTTTTTATGAAAATACCTAACAAAAGGTATGGTGCCAAAAATATAAGTGGTTTATTTACAAAATGCACAACATTCACATGGATGGGGAAAAGGAAAGGAGTGAAACACACAGAATAACTCACGGACGTAACAACGTTCCACTGCATTAATACATTATATAACTGATGCGTCACTAAATTAACAAATGTAAGTATAAAGTAAACATTACATACGAAATAATGAATGAATAAATTCCTTAATGGAAAGAAGAGCTGTATTTTGATGTGTGTGACAGTTATTTGCCACAATGTTGTCTAGGCCAGGGGTTTTCAAACTTTATGATGCCAAGGACCCCCAAATATGATTAACCTTTTGTGAAGGACCCCCTTTTCTAAAATGTATATCAATCTTAATTTTTTCTGTTTAAAGAAACGTTTAGAGTTTGTTAGATACATAGTAAATAGGGTATTATAAAGACAACACATTGTTTCTAAACCTAAATAGTCGGCAACAATTTCACTTTGAGTCCCAAAAAAGAAACTATAGTGAGAAAAACCCACTACAAAGATTCAAATAGGAACAATTCTGGAGACTATCAGTAGCAAAAAAGCAGATAAACTTCTTCTGGAGGCCCCCTGGGGGTCCACGGACCCCAGTTTGAAAACCCCTGGTCAAGGCAACAACGGCCACTTCCGCTTCTTGTTAGTATGTCCCAGCTTGTGCAATCTATTTTGCCATGCACTCAAGAGTACCTACTATTCCAACAAAAAACCAGTGCTTTGGGCTAGTATAAGTAGGGGAATTGGAACGCAAGGAACGTTTTGGGTTGTGATTCTGTTTTAATAATCTGACACTTTGTGTAATTGTTGGTTGGAATGCTTTCTGAGTAATTCTGAGTAACTACTATAAATAGTGCACAGCTTGTCTAGGTTGTGTTGACATGACAGAGGAAAACTGGCCCACCGAGTTGAGCTTGTTTTGTTTCTCAATCCCGCCCCATTGGTTTGCCTACGGCTTGCGTACTGGAATATATTTATAATTAAGACATTGTTTAATTCTACAAATACAACAGGTTCATTCAAATGCATTAGACAGCTGTCTTACTGTTTATGTAAAATCAATATCTTGGTAAAATATGACTGAAATTATAATATATATATAATAGGTCAAATAAGTTGTACAAAATAATCATCATAACAAGGCCATCAAAAAATCTAAATTAAATAAATATATAAATCATTATCTCACTTACTATATTATTGTCTTGCAAAAAAATTGATCAGAGGTAATGAAAAGGTTTGACTTGTGTACATTTTTAGAAGATTAATAATTCGATTCATATCCATAAATAATCAAAGTCACAATGTTCAAAAACAGGTCCATTCCAGGTGTGAGCTGGTGTACATCAGAAGTTGATTATTTGTGTCTGTACAGTAAAAAAGTGTGTTTTGGTACAAAAAGCGTCGGCCCCTGAGTCCACATCAAAACATTAATGCAAGAAAGTATAGTAGAAAAAAATAAATATTATAATGATTATGTCTAGCATTGTGATGATAGATAGATAGATAGATAGATAGATAGATAGATAGATAGATAGATAGATAGATAGATAGATAGATAGATAGATAGATAGATAGAATTTAATTCATTTAATTAAATGTTACTGGGCCATTAAAAACACCACCATGAACGACTGGGGCCTTGACACTCGCTCCGTTGGAGGACTGTATGTTAACTGAAACCCCTGAAGTCTGAGCACCAGATGACGCTCCAGCTCCAGCCCCGGCTCCAGCTCCAGCCCCAGCCCCGGCACACCAGCACCAGCACCAGCACCAGCTTCTTCTGAGTCTGAAGACACTGAGAAAGAGAACAAAAGATCATTTCACCTGTTCAACTATTAATATGGGGAATAATTCCTAACGTTAAGCAGAAGTACCGCTCTGGAGATTTCCCGTTAGCTGATTGGCCAGTTCTTTCTGTTGTATTAAGTGTAGCACTTTGACAGCAATCGTCCCAGCATCTGAAGCACCATACCGCTGCACCATGACATCCACAACATCACAACGGCTAGTGTCCTCAAGCGTGCCTCGGGGTATTGGCGGAATGCCTGAATCCTTGCTGTTGCTCAGACGCCATTTGAAGCCTTTCAACCCTTCCTCTGTCAGTTCCTGGAGTGCCTCCAGAAGCACTGTTGAGGTCCCAGGCATTTTGTGTCACTTGGAGAAACGGGACAATGGAACATTAATATGGGTTAATGGGGAATACATGATGGGTCTTGGGTAAATTTGCTTGGTTTTACAACAAATACTGTATCATATTTGATATCATAATACTATCATTATAACAAATATAATATTCACATAGACAAGACATGAGCATTTTCAGCATTTACTTTAAAAGACACCCGCAAAACTATCATACATAATCTGCGTCTCAATTCGCCTACTTAGTTATACCAAAAGTGTGTGTTATGGAAAAGTTGATACTTTAGTGTGTGGCAAAACATGCACACATTGGCACATAACGTATGGCCCACAACAGTTTCCTATAGAAGACAATGTAACTCACATCACAATATCTTCTTGCATTTAAGCATTTCGTCATTAATTATGTGTTATGTAATATTAAACGTTACTGTATAATTAAATTGGTTAATTCGGTGAAGCACCACATACTTTTAGCAACGCAGTGGAAATATTTTAAATTCAAAGTTAGTTTATTTTCTCATCTTAAAGTTATGTTTACATTTTGTGAACTAGCTTGAAACCACCAGAAGACTTTATTTCTACTTACGAAGTGCTGAAGACGACTTCGCTCGAGCTTCACTTCCCCGTTCTAAGCTTCTCACTTTCGGTTCACTTTTTCACGTTCAGTGTCTGTCTTTCTCCGGAAACAATTTACTTTTATGTGAGACTGGGGTTGGGTACTGCCGCGGTTTAGGTTCACATGCGCGCATAGTGAGTGGTTTACGGTAAATTCAAGGCATATTTAAAGGTAGATGATCCGCGTCTCTTTTCAACAACATATTTCTTCTTTTAGGTTTAGAATATCTCGTTTTTGTCGTAATTAATGCACTTTTTTCCCCGAATGTTTGCATTATGATTGGTGTAACGTTATAATGTGAAAACAATGTCTCTCTCTGTATCTTAAATGTCTATTATTTTATTGCCTTTTAGACCTTTGTCCTGCAAATAAAACGGTGTATGCAGTTAAGTAGTTTGTCTGTTATCTATAGTCTTACGAATTAACCATGTGTCTTGTGGTAAAAGTTTAGTAAGGTGTATTGATTGTTCAACACCATGGTTTTATTACAGAACCCATGGATTTGAACAGGTTTAACTACAGTACGGTTATTGAAAGCATTTTGGAAAATATTATTCCAATATAATGGACTATGCAAACATTATTTCTCATAAGTAGAAGAATATGATGGTGGGTTTCAGTAGGAGCCATCCCCCACTATTTGCACACAATATGGATTCATTTCACTGTAGCGTTTTGGAGAATAAACTTAAAAAATGCCTGTTTTAAACCTCTAAAACCATGGTGTTGAACAATCAATACACCAAATACCGTGTTTACTAAACTTTTACCACAAGTAACATGGTTAATTCGTGTTCGCACTTTAGCACAGTTCGCTGATGACACTAAAGACATAATGCAGTTTTGTTGTGAGAACTGCTTTAAGTGATCCACAATCCATTATAATTCCATACCATATTATTGCCACACAAAGACCAATAACCCAACCAGAAGCTATAACCTAACCCGGTGTACTGTAGAAACCCCGATAAATCTTTAACGCCTGTTACAACCACTAAACCTATAACCCACATAACAAAATCCGACAGAAACCTGTGTGTAGACCAACCTGTACATGCCCGCCTGACGGGTTTTCATTCCATCGCAAAAGTAGAACTAAAGAGGTGAGAACAGGGAAGTGAAGCTTGATCTCATTCTCAGTGGTTTGTAGGAATCAACGGGACGATTTACAAGCTCTGGTATAACACTTCATTTGATAGTCCTTGTGAGCGGAAGTCATAACAGGCCTTCGATATTCACTTGCATTAATAACACCATTTGCAATGCTTCGCTGATTTAATAAACGTAATTATACAATAAACATTACATAACAAATCATGAAAGAAGATGCTCTAATGGTTTTTACCTATAGTCCCATATCATTCAAGATTCCTCATGAGACCATTGTCCCTTATCAATCTTATATTGTCCCGTTTTCCCCACAAAAAGGCTCCAGCCAAAGTAGAGATTCTCTGGACACACTTCAGGATCTTCTGGAGTCAGATTTGAAAGACTTCACATGGCACGTGAGCAACAGCGAGGATTCATGAATCCTGAATGCTGAATCCTTGCTGTTGCTCAGGTGCCATTTGAAGTCTTTCAAGTGTGACTACAGAAGATCCTGAAGTGTGTCCAGGCCCGCTTGAGAACACTAAATGACATGATGTTGTGGAGGTCATGGTGCTTCAGATGCTGCTACGCCCCATTAAACAAAATCAGCCGAAGGGAAAGCTACAAAAAGGTACTGCTACAGAAGTCAGGAATTACTCACATGAACAGTTAAACAGTTGAAATGATCTCTGGCTCTCTCTCTCAGTGTCTTCATCGGGCTCAGAAGAAGCTGGTGCTGCAGGGGCTGAAGGGTCATCTGGTGCTGGTGCTATCTATCCAGCCATCTATCTATCATTATGTTACATGTACATTCGTAATTGTTATTTAGTTTTTTCTTGCATTTTTTGTTGAAGTAATGTATATGGACTCAGGGTCAAAACACACATCATTTTTTTATTGTACACAAATAAAGCAACATCTCATGGACATCAATTCACACCTGGCTGGACCTGTTTTTGAGCATTGTGCCATTGATTCATTTACA
Source organism: Triplophysa siluroides (assembly GCA_006030095.1). Classification (NCBI taxonomy): domain Eukaryota; kingdom Metazoa; phylum Chordata; class Actinopteri; order Cypriniformes; family Nemacheilidae; genus Triplophysa; species Triplophysa siluroides. The sequence goes on from VCII01000384.1 coordinate 165,540, forward strand.
GATATTCATTGAATTATTCATCTTCTATGAAATCAAAATGCAGGCACGTTTTGTGATTATGCCTAAACCTTTCTTTACATTTACGCATTTGTCACCTGCTTTTATCCAAAGCAACTAATTGTCTTCGTTATTTCTCCCTTCTTGACATCAAAGCGTATTTTGAACTTGAATAACATTCAGTCTCTTCCGGTATCTTTCTTTTAAATATTTATTAACACAATTAACAGAAATGGGCAAAATGTTACAGGTTCAAAAATTGTGTCGCTCCAATCTTTCCTTCTTTCTTTTTTTACTGCGCCACTTCAGACATGACGTGACTATTTACATCTATGTTATTGGAGCTTCACTTGTAAAGTTATTTAGAGAAAATCTAATTTCACTAAGTATCATGATAATAATATAACACACGTCTACTGATTTAAGATAAAATTCCGACAAATTATGGCTATTACAGCGACTCTCATTGCATTATACTATACATTTGTTCCTCAGTATGTGCAATCCCTGGGATCGAACCCATGAGGTTGGCGTTGCTAGCGCCATGCTCTCAAGAGATATTCTGTGTCCACAACATCATGTCGTTTAGTGTTCTCAAGCGGGCCTGGACACACTTCAGGATCTTCTGTAGTCACACTTGAAAGACTTCAAATGGCACCTGAGCAACAGCAAGGATTCAGGCATTCAGGATTCATGAATCCTCGCTGTTGCTCACGTGCTCAGTGGTTGTAACAGGCGTTAAAGATTTATCGGGGTTTCTACAGTACACCGGGGTAGGTTATAGCTTCTGGTTGGGTTATTGGTCTTTGTGTGGCAATAATATGGTTCTGTAAGAAAAAAAATTACATTTTTAAACAGCTTTTTTGAAAACAAAAAATGATTAAAGAGTAAATATTCCTTGATTTTTAAGGTCCTGTTTTGGACCTTAAGTTTAAGTACATTCAATGTGTAACAACACTATTATTTTGTTATAACAGGCAGTTTTCTAACCTTACTTCTTGACTCACTCTAAAATGATTTATTAGGCGAATCATCCGTCTAATCCCCTCCTTTCCGCCTGCCTAATCTGATTTGATTGGTCAGATGGTCAAGTCTGCTGTGATTGGTCTACAGCGAATCAGGCTCACGAGCTACAGTGTTTGGGGGAGAAGTGGCGGGGACTATATGTAGTGACGTAAATCCACGGCGGTTGGTGAATCGAACTAGGGATTCAGAGTCGACTCCCTTTTTTCCAAGCCATTAACTTTTCTGAGTTTTGTGGTTATCATTGTTCAGAAGAGTGTTGCCTTTGCTTAGGTAGTGGGCAGTTAAATTTCATTTCTGTTAAACTTGATTTTCACTTCTTGGAAATGATTAATTACAATTTTACCTTTTTTGATTTCAGTGCAAGTGAACATATGAAACTTTTTCATATTAAAATCAAGCTTGTCAAATAATCATAAATTGGATAAACTTGAACGTAGATCAATTGTGCTGAGGAAACATAACTTTATTATGTACGACTGATGTAAAAAAAAAATTATAATCCAACAGATATCTTCCAGTGTGGAGTCTGAGCACCAGCTCTGGATGACACTTCTGCCCCAGCATCAGCTTCTTCAAGTCAAGTCATTTCAAGTCTAACTCTGCCAAAGACAAGGAGGTGTTGTTTTATTTGTGTACAATAAAGAAAAAGTGTGTTTTGGTACAAAGATCAATAGTCCATGTCCAACATTATACTTCAACAAAAAATATAAGAAAAAAATGTATATTATGACAATTCAAATGTATATGAACTTTTCACCATATTAACAGTTATACCGTCAGTCTGGAGTTTAATTTTTGGGCTCGTTCGTTTTGTTTAATGCGGCGTAGTGCTTTGACTGCCATTCTCCCAGCTTTACTACTGTACTGCTGCGTCATGATATCCACAACCTCATGGCGGTTAGCTTTCTGAAGCTTTCCTCGCGGTATAGGCTGCACTGTATCATCCACGCCAACAATCAGGCACCATTTGAATTCTTCGAACTCTGAATCCACCAGCTCCTGAAGCGCATTAAGAATTGCTGTGATGGTTTTAGCCATTTTGTTTCACTGGGAAAAGATAGGACAACATAAAATTGATATGGAATTATAATGGATTGTGGATCACCTAAAGCAGTTCTCACAACAAAACTGCATTATGTCTTTAGTGTCATAAGCGAACTGTGCCAAAGTGCGAACACGCTAAACCTGTTTAAGCGCTGCCATTTATATTATTGTGTGAGTACAGAATATCACGTGCATGTAAGTGTAGGCTAGTCTGGAGAGAAAATGAAAGACTGTCACCATGTATAATGATACAAAAATTAAAACAAAATAATAAAAAGAACATTGCAAATGACATAGGCCTTATGTGCACATGCATTGCTGGCTTTCAGCGGACCGGTAACCAGACGTCTATTTGATGTCCACCAGCAGACATAACACGAACACTTGTGTTGTTATTGGACTCTGGCTATTTACAGTTGTGATGTAAAATTTCCCTGTGTGTTATCTGTCAACAACATTACATTACAGTTATGTTTGAACTAAGTTCGGCAGGAGCATGATCAACCCGCCTGACCCGCTATCAGCATCACCGCATCTACCCTATCAGCACAAGAGAAGCTTTCTACAAATAGACATGCCGTCGTACCTGCATCCTCTCTACAATCTCCCATCATCCCTACACCACCCCGGCTCCTCACCAAGAGCCCGTACCACGGGGGAGCGCACTGAGTACGGGCTATTCCCGGGCTCGGAGCACGTCACGTACGCATACCTTATACCCGGCATTATAATTATTACCTGCATAGGCGAACTTGAGAAATGTAAAGTTGTACTTACGAAGTCTTGAAGAAGTAGATCGAGCTTCACTTCCCTGTTTCAACCTTTTTGGTGACACTTTTGTGTGTGCAAAAACAGGTTTGTGGCGCCACAGGTTTCTGTGGAATGTCGTGTGATTTGTTATATGGGCTACAGGTTAGGTTGACTTGGCGATAAGAGATTTATCAAGGGGTTCTACACACAACAGACTATAGCTTCTGGTTGGGTTATTAGTATTACCAAGCTAATATTAGTATAAACAAGTTCATTGTTAGTTGCCTGATCATACAATTAATTCGAATTAGATGATAAAAAATAGTTGCGAATTTATACGAGATTTCGTTGGATATATAGAACATAAAACATAAGCTAATAAAAAATATTCAAGTGACAACCTATAGAATACTTTTTAATATAATCTGTTGTAATTTAACATGAGAATGCGCTTTTATTATGTAAAAAAACATATACTGTACATTACACTAGTCTAGACGGATTCTCATAGTAATATAATTCTAGATTTACACCTTATCTAAAAATGATTTAAGTAGTAATTGAGAATCTTGGAAACTGGCTGCTTGATCTCTACAGCAAATGCTCCATAATTCTGTCCACATCACTAATGTTGTGAGAGCCAATCAGAATGAGGCGGATCAGCTGATCCAGATCAGTTCTAACACATCAGCCCCACGCTCCTCCTCCTCCATCACCGCCTTGCTCTTCTTCTGCGGTCTTCCCTTTCTTCTGTTTCTTCTTGTCTTCCACCTTGTATTTGAGTCGTCTGAAGGGGTCGGTGACGCTGCGCATTTTGCCCTCGTCAAACTCCTCGTTCATCATGAAGTTCCTGTCGATTAGCTCCGCCCCTTCCTGCCAGTTGCGGAAGCAGTCGGGTCCCAGGGCGCAGATTTCTGCCACGGCGTTGTGAGAGAGGACGGAGCAGTCGGGACGCAACACCACCACGCTGGGCACGTCTTTCACTTCGAACATGACCGCCAGCTCCCTGTGACACAACCAAACATCACAAACACATCTACATTTGTCATTCTTATCAGAATCCATTTCGTGTAAACAAACATACTGTCTGTACGGCTCTCCATACGGCAGGAACAGGCAGCGTTTGGGCAGCTCCTTCAGGAACTTCTCCTGCTGCTCCTCTGATGAGTCCAGAGAGACGAACAGAAGAACCATCTGAGCCGAGCGCTCCACGTAAAACTCATCCGTCAGTTTCTTGAAGAAGTCTTTGAGCGACGGAGCGAAGTCCTGACACCTCTCGCATTCTCCGGAGGCGAAAAACAGCACGAGGATGCGATTCTGGAGCCGCAGGATGATCTCACGCTCGGTGTCCAGCTCATCTTTATCTTTGTTGTTTTTCACCAGAACTTTCCCCAAGAACAGATCCACCATGACAGCAACTGAGGAGAGAGAGATCGTATGAAAGCTTACTGAGATGCGTTCATAAACCAGCAATGGGTCTCATCGCATTAACACATATAAGTCTCATCTGCGTCTCAGATAATTCTCGTGAGAAAAAGAGAGTCAGAAATCGGACAAATGTCTCTGTCGCTAGAGTTTGAGAAGAGATGACAAGTCTGCAATCAAAAGTCAACATCTTAATATGAAACATTTCTCATCACATTTACTCAAATCCTCGACAATCTACATTCGCTTAACACCTCCTTACTCTTCATGTGTTTCAACAATTTCACTCTCATCCGATTCGGTTTCTGAGCAATTTGAAGAGAAACATCTGGGACTGTTTGAGACTTAAATAAAAGCACTGAGAACTGCATCACATCTGTGTAATAATCATGTTCCTGTGGGTAACTTTTAAGGAACGTGTTTTATTGTTGTTTTTGGCTTAACTGTCAGGTAAGACAGTAAAATGTGAATCATGCTGGATTAAACAATATTTAATTATTAGATATATTTGTTTTGTTTTAGATCTAATTAAACTAGTCACAGTGAACAGATTTAACACCGTTCACTTACCTTGCGTGTCTTGCTGTGGTCAGAATAGATGTTCATGGGATGAGATCCAGTCATGAGTTCATATAAAACGGTTTCTACTTTGTTAACAGTTTAAAAATCTTGTCGTTCTTGTCAACCCGTCACACACACACCCTCTCTCTCTCTCTCTCTCTCTCTCTCTCTTTCGTGTCCTCGTCCATAGAGATTACAGAAATAAATCCGACCACAAGTGACTAACATCATTCTGTCAATGTGCTCGAGAGTTTACAAGCATTTCAGTCTGCCCGAGCAGACCACCTAATCTTTACACAGTCCATAATCCTATAGCCTGAAAGACAGAGAGAGAGATTAGCATTAGGGACATATACAAAAACATTATATATCAATGATATATAATATTATATATAAAACGGATTCCCCTAAAGTAAATTATATTACAAATCTGTTACTCTCTCCACTGTTTGAACATGAATGGTGGGGAAGTATGTGGACAGATTATGACGAGGTTTGTCCTATAAACCGTCTTGGCTGAAAATACACGTTTTTTAGAGAGAGAGAGAGAGAGAGAGAGAGAGAGAGAGAGAGAGAGAGAGAGAGAGAGAGAGAGAGAGAGAGAGTAGAGAGAGAGAGCCCATATATAAAAGAATAAAAAGAATTACAAATATGTCCAGAATTTTGTCAATATCAGGTCTATGCAAAATGTCACAAATGCCTCTCAGTGGAGCTACTTCAAGACACCAAATAAAATTAAACTGTTTTTATTTTATTCTTTGGTATAAAAGGCACATTTTGGACACACACATATTAGGAACAACAAAAATAAAAGAAACTTCTTTACTGTGAATGAAATTCACCTTATAAACATATATGTATTTTTAAGATAAAGGCCTGGTTTCACAGACAAGGCTTAAGGCTAGTCCCTGAATGTGTGACCGGTCTTTACTGAATATAACTTGCCCAGAAATATCTTCAAATATGTCAAGTGTCATTGTTCTTCCAAGGCATTATTATAAATGACAAACATATCTTAATAGGCATAGTCCTTGGTTAAACTAACCCGTGTCTGTGAAACCGGGCCAAAACTTTTTAAATTATAATCTAGTTGCATTTGAATTTGAACTTAAAAAAAAATGTTGTATTTGGTATACTTTATTTTCTAAGTCATTTCAATATAATTTTGCTCTTAAGTTTTTAGGTAGAACTTTTAACAGTGATGTTTCAATATTGTCGAAACAACAAGCTATGTAAAAATGAATTTATCACATGCAATTATATAAAAAACCATACGTAGTAAAAATTGCATTTTACGCAATCTGTATTAAGTTGCTGTTCTCCCAAAATAAACTCTTAAGCCAAATAAACAAAATACACAATAGAGAAAAAATAAAAGAAAGGCCAAATAATAGCAGAGATCTACACATGCTGTTCACATCACGAGCGATAGGTGACATTAATACCAGCTCTGTACATTTACTCTTATGTTGTGAATTAGAAACTCAGCTGAACGAGCAATAAATTAGTCATCTGCAAGCAGGTTTACCTCACGTACTAACATCCGTCTTATATATGTTTGTCAGGAATACGCTCAGTGATTTCCGAACACTTTTGATTCGCACAAGAAGGCCACTTGAAATCAATTCAACACAGAATACGATGCTCACAGTAATGTTTCAATTACGCTCCGACAATAAAGAAACGATAAAGTAACGTATGTTTAAAATAAAGCGCAAAGGATTTGGCCAGGTCAAGCTTTCTGTCTGACCCATGAGATCATCGTCACTGTGTAGCTCCCATTGTGATTTTTATAATACGAAAACAATTCACATCCGATCAAGGGGTTAAGTCGCATGTAACCGGCATCACATTGTGAACCGATTCCATCTTGGTTTGGATGCAAGATTCTTTAAACGGATTTTGGCAACACAGTGAAAACGTTCCTAAGAGCACAGAAGGGATCGTCTCTGACCGTGTGGCTATCTGTGAGATCGCCCAGCTTCACTTCTCTCAGATTTGGTCACTACAATTCTGTCCGTTCTAAAGATCTGCTTCCATGTATTCTCGGAGACGCAGCGTCTTCAGGATTTCGGTAAATGTGTCAATACTGCGCATTGGATGATGTCATCGTTAACGTGTCGTGTTTGCGGAGATCTTCTAGAGTTCGTCTCTGGCCGTACTGTCCAGCGGCGACTGGAGAACGTCTGTATTCTGAGCCTCGGAGCTCAGCTCCCCCTGCTGGCGACTCTTTCGAGCGCGCGCCCGGTCCCAGTCGGTGCGCTGCGTCTCGTTGTCCACACGGTGGACGTCTCCGTGTCGCTGATGTAGCCCGGGTCGCCCGTGTAGTGCGTGGGGAACACCAGCAGGGGCTCGGCCGAAAACGCCCGCACGTCTCGTTGCTCGAAGTGAGACATGTACTCCTCGCTGCCGAGACCAAGAAAACATTTAACAAACCGTGCGGGAAAAAGATTCATTTAAGAGCGATGAAGACAGACGTCTCACATGGGGTGTTTGTTGAACATGACCGGAAGGAACTCGTCCACCGGCAGCATCTTCTTCAGAGGTTCGGCTCGCAGAAGTTTCTGAGCCCCACGTAATGAGATCATGTAGGCCAGCGTCCAGTAGGAATAGTCCGCCACCACCAGGTTGTGGATTTTGGGAACGGATTTCTCTGGGTGCTCCACCTGCATCCTTTTCCTCCCAATATAACTGAGAACACAAGATAAACATGATAGCATCTCTTTTCTTAACTGATAGCAGGCACCAGAGGGCGCTGTCCTTAAACGTCTCCGTGCATGTTTGCTTACATTAAGTCCCAGTCCAAACCCTGAGTTTCAATCTCGCGCATCAGATTCTGCAGGCGACGTTTGAAGAAAACCTCGAAACGCAGGTCGTCCTCGATCACCAGAGACACATTCAACCCCCGATCTACAATCTACACACACACACAGACACACAAACGACATTAAATTGAAACAAAAAAAAATGTAGTATGGATGCAGGTCATGTGTTCAACTAGAAGAACAACACGAACATAAATAAATACATCGGCATCTCTAAGAAACAGAAGAGTTTATTTCCAAACATTAACATTTTTTTTAATCATGTTTTTTTTATTGTGCATTCAAGTTAATATCAAATCAAACCGCAGTCGGTTTGTTTTGATTTAAGCCATAATAACTAAACAAATACACTTAACTAACACAATAAAAACATGAGAATATATAAAAAAACATAATTTTAGAAACATCTCTTTTGGAAATAAACTCTTCTTATGTATTATATTTAATTTTCATTAATTGCAATGTCTTGCCACAATGTCTTTAACGCCAACAGTAAGGAGACACTACATGGTTTCTCCGAACATGAACAGAATTTTGTTTCCTTTTCCACACAAAAATCTTACTTATTGTCCTTAAGTGGGTTTAGAAGCAAACTCGTTTTTGTGTTATTATAAATGTTGGTCTCATGTGAAATGTCAGGGGCTCTGCCGGCATACGGCGTGTCTTTTAAATTGTTAAAGCGTTCTGCCGAGCTCCTGGCGTTTTCAGCCTCGGTGGATGCAGCCCCATAGTATCGGGACAAGCTTCACACACCTCATTCCAGACGTTATAATGTGACAGAAAACAGCCCATTTCTCCTTTCGTGACCGGCCGTCCGTGGTACGGATCACTGTATCCAGGTAACATCTCAATGCCCAGAGTTTGAATCTGACTCAAGTTTAATGCCCTGACAGAGAGAGAGAGAGACATCGCATGCGTATGTGAGATAACCTGTGCCATCTGTCAGCCGGGTGAGAGAGAGGTATTATGGGAGGCTCTTGTTTGCAGATGTTCAGGAAACGTGTTCGTGACATACTTGCCGTCCACAGCCGTGATGATCTTGCATGTGATCTCTTGTTCGTACAGAGACCTCAGCATGCGTTCTCTGCGATCGGAGCGTCTGCGCAGGTTTATCATGAACACCTGAACACACACACCAGGTGATTGGTGAAACATTGCATTGTATATGTGGATGCCACATCTGACATCTTCAGACACGTCGACCCGTCCATCATTTCGGAACGGTCAACATTTTAGTCGCGGAGTCTCACCTCGTTGAAACCCAGTTTATCCGGTTGCTTCTGAGAAACAGACAGATACACGGATGGTTCGGCTGGAGGTCCACGTACTGAACAGAAAAGACACACAGGACATTCAAGAACTCTCTTTACCGCTTAGGAAGATAAAAGAGAAACTTGGAGGCAGAAGATGAACACGGTTGTGTTGCAACCTCACCCGTGACCTCCAGTTGCGAGTGCAGAAAACTGTCAGCCTCGTCCTGCAGTGTATTTTGGGAACGCAGGGGTACGGGGAAATACCCATAAACCTCTTTGTTGCAGATGTACATCTGAACATCTGCAGAAAACAACATTTACGTTTTAACAAGACTCGATCTGATGATGATAAAGTCACGATGAGGAGAGACGGACCTGCCATCCGTGCCGAGAAGGCGAATATGATGATGTCATCGAAGGCCCAGCTGTAGGGGGGGGCGGGGGAAGAAGGCCAGCTGACGGGACGCCTCCTTCCTCAGATCTATCAGATACGTGGAGTGAACCATCGGAACAGCGAAACAGCCCTTCCTCTCCTGCCTCCTGATGGGCATGTAGGCTGGCGTCCGCTTGTAGTAACCCTACAAACACAGATCTCAGATCAGTTTGTACGCGTTTGCATCTCCTCTACACACTGTTTTTCCCCCTTACGCACCTGAGACGTCATGCCACACCAGAAGTTGGAATACGCGGCTCTGGACTCCAGCATGGGCGCCACGATGGTCTTATTTTCATTCATCAGCTTCCACAAAACGTCCGTGTTTGTCAGCAGATTATCACAATCCACCGTCTGGATAGAAAGACGAGAAACATCATGTATTCTGAATACAAGAGTATACTTTACAACCAGATACAAGACAAAGAAAGTTACACGACATTTTTAAACATCAGCAAAAGCTGTGCCATGAGATGGCCGGTAAGATTCAAAAGCAGGACCGCCCTTCTTAAAAACAATCCCATCATGCATTGCTATATGTGAGTTTCTCATACTTTATGTGAAGAATGATTATTGTGTGCCAGTGAGGGATATTATTGTAAACTAGAGCTGAACAAAATTGAAAACGTGTTAAGTAAGGCAACACGCAATTAGATAATACTTAATTCAATTAAATTTATATTAAAATATATTTTAAAATTATGTAACCAACATTCAATATTTTTCTGGGAAAAGCAAAAATTGCTCTCCCTACCTCAAGAGTCTCTCTGCCATCTGCATCAATCCTAAAATGTTGACTTTTTGAAGTATAAAAATCATTCTGCGATTGGAAACTATTTCAATATTTGCGACATTTCATTAATTTAAACATTGTATATATACTATAATTTTAATACGTGTAGGTCGCAATTACCTGAAAGTAAATCTCTTAAAACATTTATGTTTATTGAATTCAAGTATATATACAAATGCAAAAAACATTTCACTTTTAAAATATCAACCCTAATCAAAAAATGTGTACTAAAATAAATAAATAAAACTTAAATAAATAAATTATTAGCTCACATAGTAATTATTAGAGCTGTCAAACGATTAATCACGATTAACCGCATCCAGAATAAAAGTTTGTGTTTCGATAATAGATGTCTGTGTACTGTGCATATGAATTCAATTTTACTATCTATAAACATACACGTATACAGTACATATTTAGGAAATATGTACATGTTTATTTATATTTACCAATAATATAACTTGCATATAAATGCTTATTAATTATTATGTTTTATTATGCACGTATGTGCATGTTTTTATAAATATGCACAGTACACAGATATATATTATATCAAAACAAACTTTTATTCTAGATGGGATTAATCGCGATTAATCGTTCGATGGCCCCAGTAATAATATAAAATAAGTAGAAAATGAACTAAATTAACATGAAAACGAAAAATCTAAAAATAAACGTTAATAAAAAATATGAATAAACAAGAAAACTGGAAGAATGACCATTGCACTCTATGAAGACCATCTTATCATTAAAGTCATTTGAGGGTTTATCTGGTTGTAATGTTGTCTTGGATAGATTGAGTTTTGGCTTTACACAACAATCACAATCCTTCACGAGTGGTTTATCTCAACCCAGACTCACATTATAGATAAATTGATCAATATAACCCTACAACTGTGTGAAGCACTGTACATATACACATACAGACCAATGAGAAACCTCCATATGTTGGACAGCAGAACACGCAGAAGAGGGCAGTTCAACACAGAGCCATAAATAAACACAGAAAGAACTTGACGCTTCTGAGTTCCTTCATCACTGAAAAGTATTTATACTGTTGGAGAACTAAACATCCAATCAGTCAGCCATGAGAGAACACGTCCTGCCCTACAATTTTGCTAGAACATTTTTGTGCTCCACATTACAGAAGGGAAAGTGCTTCGTGTCGACCTTAAATCAGAGGGTAAAGGTAACTTCGGCCTCAGAGACAAACAGAGCTAAAGAAGACTTTAGTACCAGAAAATAATCGGCCCACATCTCACGCGCCGTATCCAGCGCCGCCTGCCGCAGCTTCATCACATGCTCGTATCGAGCGTCGGTCCATTGCTTCGGTCCACTCTCGTCTTTATAAACACTGACACACAAACAACAGAAACGAAACATCCAAACACGGCCGATGAAGAAAACATTAAACTAAGCAGATGTGTTAAGTTTGAGTTCAGGTTGTGACGCAGACTCACGTGGGCTCCTCCTGTGGTCTCCACTCCACGTAATGATAAAAGTTCTGAACGTTTATGAGCCATTCCCTGAGAAGCTCCGTAGTGTTGTCAGAATTATGGTCTGTTGCCACCCTGAGAACAGAAAAGATGTGAAGTCAGAAATGAAGAAACCATATGCATCACATAATCCGAATTAGCTTTTAATTATCTTCAGGATTTTTAATTTTGATATCAATAATTCAATTTTTACTATAATTCTGGACTAGTGAATACTAGTAATTACAAGTAATACATAATAAATTACTAGTTATAAATACTAGAATACTAGTTTTTACATACTATTGAAAATGTAATTACTATTCATTATTATTATTAATAGAAATTCTATTCTTGATATCAAGAAATTCATATCCTGAGAATGATTAAAAGCTAATTCGGCTTGCCATACCGTTTTCTATTTTAAACACACAGAAATAGATTGTTTGTCCCTCCAAAAATAGTCAGAAATGACAAACTAAGAAATCATATGTAAGGTTTAATTTCTAGACTTCTTTTGTGTATTCTCTCATGTTCAACACTGTACAATTATCCCTTGTGTAACTTAGACGCACTGAATGACCTTTGAGAGAAGAGAAGCTTGTCTTTAGAGTTTGGCAGCGGATCTGGAGAATAACAGCCAGCGTTCAGCAAACCCAACAAAGAGAAATATCACGATTTTACTACATATAAGGGACTCTTAAATCAGTTTTCTCTTTAAATCTGATGGAGCGCACATGTTTCTGTGAGTTAAGGATCACTCAATTGAAATCTATGAAATGGCAGTAATATGTGTGGGAGAGAGACGGTACACATTACACACACACAAAGAATGTGACCTTAAACACATCATAATGCACAAAACAGTAGGCGAGAAATAACCGGATGGTCTACTCCTTCCGGGATTCGTAAGTGTGGATCGGATGGACGTCTCTGTCCCATGATGCCACGGGAGCTGAGCAACGGTCAAATTTAAAGTAAATCAAATAAATATAGCGTAAACCTTTAAGGCGGACGTCCGTTTTTAACCTAAGTGCCAATAAATGGTTTTCTCGTGACTAAATTATGCTCACGTGAAGGTTGTTGTTGAAACGTAACAGGTCAAAGAGTGTATGGGTCACATGACCATAAAGCATGGCGGACGCAGTATGTCCGAAATCTATTCATAGTACCCCACTCATAACAAGAAAAGTGACTCAAGATATTTTGTCATATTTTATGTAAATGTATCGTAATTTAAGAAGTTTTAAATAGTTTTACAGAAAACAAGAGAAAAAATGCTTAGGAAGAATGTCTTTTTTTGCAGTGTTGCTGTGCTAATGCCAGTCTCTTATTGCTCATTCTTAATAAAAAAAATCTGTGTTTTAAGCGTTTTATTTTGATTAAAGTAATCGTAACAGTCATAATTGGAAAGTTTATTAAGTAGTAATTAAATCTACAGTAAGTTACAGGCAAACCTGCTGCAAAAACTACAGCATAGTCGTACAGTTTACTTATTTAATTCAGTACGTACTGTCACAGGATGCGATTTGGGACGCAGCCCAAAAGTGTATGTGTCTTGTGTTCCAAACAAAATCCTGAACGCATGTAAAGATGTTTCTGGAAACATAGAAAGTCATTGGTGATGTAAAAACTGACAGCAAAATGACTACATTTTTTCAATTCGTCCAATGGAAAAAAACGTTTGTCATATCGTCAACCACTAACATAAAAACTTTCCCTCCGTCTCTCGCTCTCTTAAATTCCCTAAACACACACTAAGGTTTATGAAAACAATGTCCCGCTGAGCTTCAGAACGTTCAGCCTGCAGCAAATTCCATTCCAGACGGATGCGTCTCGCAGATATCTACCTGTCTGTCTGCGGCGGATCTGTCTGACGTGGATGTTTATGTTTGAGATCTTCAGTGTGAGTCTCATGTAAACATCAGCAATTTTAATATGACTTCTTGTTAGCCGTCACAGACTCTCATAAACGATCTACAGACACGTCTAGTTGTTTCCTCTTATTTAAAAGTTGAGTTTATCGTTGTGTTGCATTGAATGCTGAACACATCCAGTCTCTGGTCATCCGGGCCACATTGGGTGGCGTGTGGTTCACTTTAGGTCTGTTTGTGGTAGCGATATAAACCCTGGCGTTTGGTGTTGGTTGTGACTCTGACACAGCAAAGCTTCAGACTGCTATATAACTGGATGATCAAATCTTGAAACTTCACTTTTATAGACCACATTTTTTGCACAGACTCTAAAGTGGATGTGACCATTATGTGCACTACAGTTTTTAAGTTTATGAATTCACTTTATCTACGGTTTTATTATGTCAAACATTATGAATCTATACACTGAAGCTCTCTCTCTCTCTCGGGCTCTCTCTCTCTCGCTGTCTCTCTGCAGACAGGATATGACATCAGAGGTGAGGTAAATATTTACAGCCCTTTGCCCTTACAGCAACACACCTAAATAATGAGACAGTGATGGATCATTCTCATCCTAGACGCATCTACAGCACTATACTGAAGAAACAAGACGCCACAGTGTTTAAAATAACACACTACTCTGACAAATGAGGAAGTATGTACTATGCAAGTGTGCAGTATAGATACCCACATTCACCAGGAAGAGCAGGATACAACATTCACAATGGAATCATTTCTACTGCTTTAAATTGATTTCATTACAAAACAAACATTTTATTTAAAGGCGTTTTTGAAATGCGTGACTTGGCCCGAATAAGTAAGATAAAGGAGCCAATAAAAGGGTCAAGATAGAATACTAGTTAAAAATCCTCTCAGAAACTGCGAGATGCTAATGCCAAGAAGACATGTATGAAGACTCTACACAAACACTCACCACTCCATAGTTTTAATGACTTTACTCATTTATTCACTATTAATATGTATTTTTAAATATGTTTATCTTTGAAGGTTTACTTCACCCAGAAAATACAATTCTGTCCTCATTTATTCACCTTCCAGTCGTTCCAAATCTGTATTAATTTCTTTGTTCTGATGAACACAGAGAAAGATATTTGGAAGAATGCTTATAACCAGACAGATTGTGTCCCACGTTGACTCCCGTTGCAGGGGAAAAGGACAACGGTAGTCAAAAGTGCCCAAGAACTGTTGACTGTCATACGTTCTTCAAAATGTCTAATTGTCTACAGAACACAAAAAAACTACTTCGGGAGTCAATGGGGGGCACGATCTGTTTGCTCATCAGCATTCTTCCAAATATCTCTCTCTGTGTTCATCACAACAAAGACATTAATACGTATTGCGAACAACTAGAAGGTGAGTAAATGATGAGTTATTCTATATTTCAGTTATTGTTGAAGTTTCCCTTTAACTCAATTGGTACGGCGTTGTGGTAGCATGAAAAGGTCATGGGTCTGGATCTCAGGAAACACATACTTGGATCAAATGTAATGTACACTAAACCTGTTTAACCAAACGCACCTTACAGTACATTTAAAGTGCAGAATGAATAAGTGACCTCAACCCTTTTCAAAAGAGAGAACAACTCAACAATAAGTGTGTTTACAAACTGAATAATTCAGCTTCTCATTCTCAGTTTTTCTCTGCCAGAGGGATTTTTAGGGAATGATTCGTTCAGTGTTGCTCCAGGGAAAGTTTTCATCACCGACCCAATTCTCCTAGAGACATCAAGCATCCTCTTGCACCCATAAAGACACGTGTGCTGATCAGATTGGCTCGGGTGATGGAGTGGGTATGAATGAATGTCTCTCTGTCTTCTGTGGACACGTCTGAACTCGCATATTTCCCCTCGATCCACGCAGGCCACAGCACATCCACACGTCTCCCCCTGCAGCTAAGTTAAACCTCTCCAAACTTCATCGAAGTTAAACACGTTAACGCCTAATCTCCACGCACGCGTCGTTTACATGCTCTGCCAAAGTGGACGTAAACAGATGACGTCAGCTACACAACCGCATGCTTTAGACGGCCGAGTTTGATAAAACAGCCCGTCTGGACTCACCACAAGGCCATGCGATCTTTGGGGTAGTTGAGGCGGTCGATGGCACCGAGGACGTGCGGCAGAGAGTGCGCGGAGTTGCGGCACACGAGCGCGACCAGCACCCGCGGCGCGAGCGGCGCGGACTCCGGGCTCCAGCGCTCCTCCGGGAAGTAACCGCGAACCGGCCCGGTCCAGAACAGCAGCACGAGGACAGCGAGCAGCTGCATGGCCGGAGAAACAGAGGCGATCAGCCGCAGGAGTGCTCGCGGAGCGAACTGATTTACTATTAGCCGATGTTAAAGCGGAAGAGACGGAGGAGAATTAAAGGTCCTCTCGCTGAAAAGGAAGCGCCGTGGAGTGGGCTCAATCCCTTGCTCTCGGTCGTCTAGTCAATGACAGAGAAATCGTGATTATAAAACATAGTGATTAACTTGCACAGAGTGTTAAAGAGTTTACGAGGGACAGACCCTCGATCTGTAGCGTGTGCCTTTAATTTGGCGGCCGCCCCTTTAAGAGGGACCGCCGCGTCCAGTTAGAATCTGCAGAGTGGCCAGTGGGCGTGCCCACACGCACAAACATGCACGCACACAAGTTTCATGTTAAAGTCCCAGTGGAATTTGACATTTCAATGCCTTTTTTAATGTTAATACTTTATCATTCTCTTTTTCAAATTCGGGTGCACTCATAATCTTTAGTAAAAATCTGAATATGCACCTTCTTCCTGTAACGACTATCCATCTTAAATGACGTAAGTTAGACGGCTTGGGCGGAGCATCCGTTAACTCCTCCCCTTTAACTATCAGTCTGCTGCCAGTTCAATTTCAAAATGCAACCGCTATGTTATACATCCATAGGCGCCTATTTTTGGTATTTTTGGCACATCACCAGGTCCCCAAACCCCACAGAACCTAACCACCGAAACGCACATGCGTGTCACCAATGATATTCTTTCATAAGCAAATTATAACTTTAAATATTTTTCAAACTCAAAATGAACAATTCATCATTTCTAATACTTACTTTACAGCGGAGCATATACACAAGCAAGTATAAAAGTGTACCCCAGAGAGTCTTTTAGGGGTGGGTGGAGGTACTGGTGGGAGAAAGTTCTGCTTTTTGTTGCATCATGATCAGAACTCTTTGCTATCAGCAGACACTAAATTCAGGAATTTAAGATAAGAGACATAAACTGTCTTGACTGGTGGTGTTTGGCGTGTCTTCAGATTTCAAAACTAAGAATTTTCTTCTGTGGTTTAGGCTTTGTCTGTGAGCATCTTCTCGCTTCCGTCCATCTCTTTGCATCTGAAGTGTGGTACTGAAGAGCTGCCAGATTTAAGATCACTTGTGACCAATTCTACTCCTCTTCTTCCCTTTTACCCTCCCTGTTTTATCTTTCTTTCCCAGACAACTTGCTTTTAAGGAACCTCAGGTCTTCAAGTCACTCAGAGTTTTTAGGACACTGTGAGATTGTTACTAAGGGATGTGATTCCCTCAGGTAGGCTTCCGAAAGAAAAATCAGCGGGTGGTCCGGCGAGTTGTCACGTTCATGCAGAATCACAGCCGCGGGGAAAGGCAGAACGGTCATGTTGCATTAGACGGATTACAGCCTGTACATGCTTGGCTGAATGCCTAATACACTATGACAAAGCACGCTAACATTCTCTATTGCAGGATGCTTTTTACTCTGACTGAGTGTAACCTGTGCAGCCTTGAACGCAGGATGAGCTGGGGGTTGTTTTGATTCCTTTATAGGGGTAACACAGATGACTGAATTCCTTCTTATAGATGTGAAAAAAGTAAGATTTGTCAATAATATGTTCTGATTCTGTGTAAGATGAAGTAGTGCTTATAGGGCTATAGGTTACCCTAAATGGTCTGACATTATTAGTGTGCTTTTTTTACAACGTTCATTAACCTTAAAAATATTTGATAAAGTCTAAACTGTAAAAACACAAAATGCGGAAGTAAAAACGATCGCGACTTCCGGATTTAAAGATGTTTTTGGTGGCTCTAACAAAATCCTTGGTGTTTCGAGTCAGACGACGGGATGCAATGACTGACAGACAAATTAAAATACTTGTTCATTTTATTTTATTTCTCTGACGGGTGACCAGGCGCGCTCCGTACTATCCTCTTCTATTAAACCAAAACCCATGCAAACAAAGGCAAGTCCAAAAGACGACTTTTCTACATCGTTGATGACGTTGCATAGACGTCCCCTGAGGAGCCAGAATGTACGTTTTTACAACGTCTTTTTAAGACGTCTTATGAACGTGCTATTGTTGTCCAGGGCCGTTTTCCAGCAGGATTTCGGATCACGGATTAGATCAAATCTTGGAAATGGGTTTTTCAAAAGCAAAAGAGGGATTCCAAACATAGATCAGATCATGTAATCCAATTTTACATTTGATCTGGATCAAACCTGCCATTTGGGTTTTTCAAAACTTTTAACTCGGTTTGGCATCTATTTGATCCAAAAAACAGGATTATCCTGATCCCATTCAGTTTTTTTTAAGTGAATGATCACAAAATCAATGTTTGCTGTAGATACATACATCATATAACGTTCCTCAGCTACAAACCAGGATGGTGACAGCTATGAGTTGCTTCTGAAACGGGAAACCGAAAGGGCAGAAGTACAAATTGAACTGGGTAAAGAACAAATCGTGCTTACCCAACTGCAGCAGAAAAAAAAGTGCAGATGGAGATGCATCTCATAAAGGCAGAGATGGAAAGAGCTAGTATCTGTCCTGTAAATGATGTTTGACTGTTGGATATTATTGTTGTTGTTTTTTTATGTAACATTATAACAACATAAGGAATGTAAAATGTTTCTGTTTCTTACATTTACAATGGCTATTTGCGGCCTCCGGTATTTTGCCTACCGATTGTTCGTTGCTAAGCCAGTAGGCTACACTGATGGTTCCATTTAAGGCTCTGGTTAAGAGGATTTGGTAATCCTGAAATTTGATATTTGGATCACAGTGAGATGGATCAGGTGATCCTGGATAGCAAAACGTGGGCTTTCCAAACCAGATCAATTTGATCCAGATCAAAGTTTTTGAAACACTAGGCCCAGGTGATCTCTGTAACTGTATTGGACTGATATCACTTTTGCAAACACTGATCACAATAATGGTGGATTATTTAAATTTCAACATGAATTGCAGGTGCAAAAGTGATATCAGTCCAATACAGTTATAGAGATCACTGGACAACAATAGCACACGTTCAGAAGACGTCATATACAGACGTTGTAAAACTTACATTCAGGCTCCTCAAGGGACGTCTATGCAACGTCATCAACGACGTTGAAAAGACGTCTTTTGGACTTGCCTTCACAAATCCTGCGAGACAACGTAAAATGTATGGAAAAAAATGATTTAGTTTACTAGTTTAGTTTAATATAGGGCATATTAGTAGCTTTAAAAATATGTGTGTGAAAGTCACAGAAACAACTTTTAATTCTTCAATTACTAATGTTACAGAATATTTGCTCGCAATTATTTGTTAACCATAAACGTAGAAAAAACCAATATAATGTATGTATGACATTTTGATTGGAACCCGCCCCCTTTGAAATTTTATCTTTGTAAGTCGCTTTGGATAAAAGTGTCTGCTAAATGTCTAAATGTCAATGTAAATCTATCTTGTACATGTCGGTGACAGCTGTTTAAAGAAATATAATAAGATTAGTGGACAATAGCGCCCTCTACTGTACAGGTATGTAAACACGTCCCTATAAATCTCTTAATTTCAGAATTTCCTGTAAACACGTAATAAAAAGAGGTTTGGTTGCTTGAAATAGTCCACTCTGTTACCAAGGTAGACTTCACAGAGGGAGAAGGACGTGTGCCATGGCCACGGAGGCCATTTACACGCGCATGTGTGTGAGAAAGTATGTCTGACAGTTGTTGACTTTGAAATGCAAATTGTATGTCTGCGCATGATCGGTGACCTGTTTTTAAAAGGCGTATTTGTTTTGCCACACCTCCAGAAATACCCATTGTATGTCGTGCTACAGAAACCACTGGACTTGAACGTCCTCGCGATCTATTCTTCTTTCTTTGTATCGTTGTTTTCTCTCTGTAAAACTACTCTCTCTACTTCTTGCTCCCTTCATTTCGTCGTCGAGTCTCTTTTAAAATGTCTCTTCTTGAAGATGACCTGTCGTGTCCCGTGTGCACGGAGGTGTTCCGTGAGCCCGTGTTACTGAGCTGTGGACACAGTTTCTGTCGTCAGTGCACCGCCGATCATTGGACAGCGAGCGGATCCAGAAGTTGCCCGGTGTGTCGACAACTCTCCCCCCAGGAGCCGGTCTCCAATCTGGGGCTGCGCAACGCGTGCGAGACGTACCTGAAAGAGCGCAGGTCCGAGAAACAGAGGGACGAAGAATCGAAGTGTCACATACACGGAGAGAAACTTCAGCTTTTCTGTAAAATAGACGAAATGCCCATATGTTCACAGTGTAAGAAAGGTGCTCACAGATATCACAAAACACAGACACTGCAGCAATCCGTAAAACAGCGCAAGGTGAGAATGCATATTTCCTGTTTCATTAGCATATGTTATGCTACTACACTGAAAAAAGGATTCTTAGGTGTTAGTGAATATTACCCGTGCAAATCAGTAAAATTTCACTCACATATATGAGGTAGCAAAGTAAACTATATGCAAACTTCCTGAATCTACTCAATAAAATTGAGGCAACAATTTCCACTCAATTAGATTGAGTAGATTTTATTCTATGTTTTTAAGTAAAGAGTACCTAAATTGATCAGATATGAGCCATGACACACTAAAAGATATTAGATAAAGTCTACCTAACATTTCTCAATATGAATTACTTATAAAAATGGAGTAATATTAGTTTATAACAAAATGGAGTAATATTAGTTTATAACAGTTCATCTGCTTGTTTTGAAATATGACTTATTCAGAGAAGCTTGATTTGACCTACAAATGGTCAGAGACAGGAGATCACATCAATTGCTTTTATTGACCAAATAACAAACTACAAAAGCCCTTTGTGACAATGAACACAAGATTAATTTGATATTTCCATTATTGTGATCAGTGTTCACTGTAGTTGAGCTCTTGACTCTTGCAGCTTACACAGTTACTTGTTATGATCTTCTGTTTGATCATTTGTAGGTCAATTCAAGCTTCTCTGAATAAGTCATATTCATTGTTCAATTATTCAATATTTTAGCACTCATTATAACCAGATGAACTGTTGTCTGTTATATAAACTAATATTACTCCATTTTTATAATTAATGAATATTGAGAAATATTAGGTAGACTTTATCTCATTTCTTTTAGTGTGTCATGACCCATATCTGATAAATGTATGTACTCTTTACTTAAAAACATCTAATTGAGTGGAAATTGTTGCCTCAATTTTATTGAGTAGATTCAGGAAGTTTGCATGTAGTTTACTTTGCTACCTAATATATGTGAGTAACATTGAACTGATTTGCACGGGTAATATTCACTAACCCTCAAGAATCAGTTTTTCAGTGTAATGGCAACGTTCGCAGAACTTTGGCTAAGGATTCCCTAAGTTTCTTTCAAAGTAAAAAAAAACTTGCAGTATACGCAGGTAACATCTGTACATCCCCCAAAGCACACAAACATCTGGGAGACGTCTGCAATACATCTCTGAGACGTCTGCTGTTAGATGTCTGTGACGTTGATGATTTAGAATAGATGTAAAACTGCCTTTTAAAGACATTTATCAGATGTTTTACACAGCAGACATCTTACAGACGTACCTGTGCTATCTGGGATTGAGCAAAACAATATATTTTTGTGTAATACACAATGAAGCTGTATTAAATCCAAAATCCTCAAATCAAATCCTCTATGTTTTTGAGATCCTATAAATTAAGCATATTAAGTTGCCCAAATATACGTGTCAGACATATTGTGTAACACATAGACATTAGTGTACTGTTGAAATCTCTTTAAAGGGGAAGCTTAAAGCAGCACTTTGCTCGGCTGAGAAGACCCTGTCGTCATTAAAGGACGGCGCAACACAAGATGCCGAAGTCTCTCGATACATTCAGGTGACAAATCTAACAGAAACATTTTTGAGAGTTCAGCAGAGGACGAAAGTAACCGCATAGACAAATTCATATCAAACGTGACATGAGCTTTGACATCACTGCTTGACACGTCGCGTAACTCTCTTTCCCCCAGTTTCAGACTCTGCAGACCGAGAAGATGCTGAAGGAAGAGTTCAAGAAACTCCATCAGTTCCTTAAAAAAGAGGAGGAGGGCAGGATAGCTGTGCTGAATAGAGAAGAGAAAGACAAGAGAGGAAGAATAGATAGTATAATACAAGGAAGAATACGGTCACTTTCTGACACGATCAGAGAGGTGGAAGAGGAAATAACGGACGATGACATTGACTTCCTGCAGGTTAGGGGTGAAAACACAAGTTCACACAGTCGCAGTGGTGTTTACACTGTGTTTGTTTACTATGTTAATCACTTATATCTAGCCATCTTGTTTTGTGTTTTTACAGAACTACACCAGCATGATGAGCAGGTACTTTTAATCTCTCACAGCAAATATATAGAAGCCGACCCGAGATCAGTCTGTTACTCTGCATGTGTGTGTTTAGAATTGAGTGTACACTCCTAGAACCAATGCTGTGTTCTGAATCTTTAATCGACATTCCTAAACATCTGGGAAACCTGAAGTACAAAGTGTGGAAGAACATGAAGGACGTCTGCTCTTACTGTAAGTACTAGACTCCATCTTATTGTATACCACTTACTGTAAACACAATCTCTTAAGTGAAACAGGAATCTTTCTTCCGGCTGTTCTAGACCCCTTGGCCCTGAACCCAAACACAGCTCCACCGTGTTTCTCTGTATCAGACGATCTGACGTCTGTGACCTCGTGTGTCCAGCAGCGGGAGAATCCCAATCCTCTGTACAGGAACTGCATGGTGTTGGGAAATGTGGGATACGGTGACGGAGTCCACACATTCACTATTGAGGTGGGAAACAGCCGGCACTGGACCGTCGGCGTGTGTCTTGAACCTTTGGGCCTTGTCTGCGGTCTCAAACGTGATGGAGACCTGTACCATTTACTGACCTCTCAGATAATGTTTAAGATGAATGCGAATCCTAAAGCGGTGCGTGTGATGGTGGAGGATTATCATGTCCTGTGGTTTCGACGCTGGAGGAAAGTCAGCTTTTTTGACGCCAAGACCGATTGCCGTTTTGCCGAAATATCTAGAGTGCCTTTAGGGAGAAGACTTTTACCATTTGTGATCCCAGGAGAGCGCGCCGGTCCGCTGCGTATCGTCCCAGCTGACGTAACATTGACCCATGAACAGACTGAGCAGAAACTTTTTTCCATTCAGAGATATAGAGTCTGCTTTTTATTTTGTTTTGGTTTTGTAATGGTTTGTTTTTTGTATTATTTTGGCTATTTTGACAATGGACATACAATGTCTGACAGAGCAAATGAGTCAGTTAGTTATTTTTGAAGTTAGATATTTAACAATAAATACAAATAAATTGTAGTGGCTTGGTGTTGGGATGCTAGAGTAATTATTGCAGTAATGGGTTGAGTAACTTTGTTTTCCATCTTCATTTAAAAGTCTGTGTTGTAATCTGTTACTGTTAACGTTACTCTTACGTTGATTTTGGACGTCAGTGTTATATTTCGCTGATGTCCTTCAAATTCACTGTTTTTCAGGAAACAGATAAAACACTGTATTCTTGAAAAGTTTTAAAAGTTGCCAAACATTTGAATGGTTAGATTTTTGTAAACCTAGTGGGTGACTATTAAGAATGAAATATCAAAATATGCATTTGAAAGGTACAGCGTTGACTTACTGCTCTTTTTGCTGTTTACATTGACACTGTGAAAATGTGATCCAGAGTGAAAATAACCCATATGTACATGGTGAAGATTCATTAAAAATCATTACGCTGTCATGAAATCATTAAAATGCTGAAAGAAAAATGAATGTAACATTTATATTTTTCTTCTCTTAATAGTGTTCTGTAACGATCCATTTCAATCTATTAAATTGAATGATTACCTGGATTTCTCCTTATTTACTGTTATGCTCAAGAAAATAACTAATTATATAAATTAGAACATAATCATTAATAATTACATAATCATATTATTTGTAGTTGTATTTATGTGTCAGATTTGTCACAATTAAACATCATTTAATATCGCTTTCCCACTCATTCTCCTTAACAACTTCTTCCTGGTGGAACATTTCTTCCTAACTCTGTCCGGTCAACCACATCTCTGACAACATCAAAAAAACTACTTAAAACCCATCACTACTGTGAATACTTGACAGACAGATGAAAAAAAACGAACCCTCTCTCTTTCTCTCAAC
The DNA here is from genome assembly GCA_006030095.1 of Triplophysa siluroides. Taxonomy (NCBI): domain Eukaryota; kingdom Metazoa; phylum Chordata; class Actinopteri; order Cypriniformes; family Nemacheilidae; genus Triplophysa; species Triplophysa siluroides. Next base: position 189,476 of record VCII01000384.1, read on the forward strand.
AGGTAGTGGTCTAGCATTTCTTTCAAACCAGTAACTTTGTATTAGCACCTATTGTATTATTGCTCCTACATTTCATGAGCTTGCCTCACATATAATAACAAAATTTCTGAAGTAAATGTGAGTGAAACAGTCTCTAGGGTGATAACACTTTGGGTAATAAGCCATGAATGAATCTAACCAACCCACATGTCTCTACGATGTTCTGATGCAGAGATATACATCTGGCTAAACGGTTGCTAGGCTAATGTGTTTGGTTGAAGAGATATATGTCTTTTTCAACGGTTGCTAAGTTAACATGTTTCGTTGCTATGGGCGTGGGTTAATAACTTCAGGATTATCACGTGACACTGATTGGTTGAGTCAAATGAACCCACCCCCTTGTCTCTACGACACTGTGCTACAAAGATAAAGATATTCCAGTCTGTCAAAGATATGCCCCTTGTCTCTAAGTGCTTGTACTGCGAAGATATTCAACTGGGGACAGTTTTATGCCTAATATGGTCATGTTTCCTGCCCCATTATAAGTCAATGGGGAATTTTGGGTGGCTTTAATACCCCTGGTGCAACTCACACCCCATTGTGAGGTAGGTTCTTACAGAGCCTGATAGGCTCTTCAAATGTGGAAACCTGACGGAGCTACAACCCGTCAAAGTTCGGTGCAATGTTAAGTCAATAGGATTTTTCACGTCATTTTTGCCACACAATCGAACACCATTCCTCAATAAGCCGGTCAATTTAAGCCCTCATTCAAGGGCCTATGACTAAAGCTGCGGGACAAAATATGCGCCGAAATATTGGTAGCCACAAGAAGAAAGATAGTATAAGTGGGCTTTATCAAAAAGCATCACTAACTAAAGATAGGGGACGGATATTAAGCGTATTTGGCGCGCTGTCCGAGGAGAGGGCGCCGACCTCAGTGGTTCCTCCAACCTCTGAGCGCCCGCCCAGGACGTTCCCCCCAAAAAGATGCAAATGTCGTGGGACAGCAGCCAGTGCAACGTCATCCTAAAATGAGGCTGGCTTAAGGTTGATGGCCCTTTACTGGTCGGTGAGGCAGTAGGTTTTGTGTCATGTTAATCAAAGGTGCTGTCACGATCCAGTCTGTGTTTGCCCTGTGTATTGTGGACTTTTATTATACTTCCTGTGCTGTCACATGTTTGTAGTCCTTTGTAGTATCCCAGTGTATTTAAACCCCAGTGTTTCCTTTGTTTGGTTTCGGGTCTTTGATTCATGCGCTTTTGTAACCCGGCATTTTGTGGATTAGTCTAGTCTAGTCTAGTCTAGTCTAGTCATTAAAATTCTGCATTTGGATCCGATTCTCTGCCTGGATTTACTTTACCATTCGTCACAGGTGCGATTCGGCACAATGTATAATGCAATATCATGTCAAATGCATGTTTCATAACATGGCCGAAAGCATTTTCATAACCAACTTAGTTTATTTATTATAAGTAATTACACCAGTACATGTTTTTTTACATCTTAAACTAAAACATGAAATATATTAAAAGGCATTTCAACATAGACGGATTGTTTTGAGATCTCAGTAAAGAAATGCAGATCCTGAAGTTGAGCGAGTCTCTCAAATGATCTGTTTTAACCAAAGAGAATATGAAGGATATAGTGAAGAATTTCCCAAATAAAATGACAATATATATTGTGAAACACACAAATGTTTAAACTTTATTTTGTAAAAGTTCATTCTAAAAGTATCTATTTGTGCCTATAAAAGAGTTTTTACCATTAACTTTTGTTTGGCAGATGTTTTTATCCAAAGCAACACATATATGTTTTTTTTATTAAGAAAAATACAAATTGGCTGCCAGTTTCCACCCTCATTAAATTCAAACCGTCGTCATTTATGGAGGACGCGAAATTACTTAAGTATAAAGTCATTACTAGCACTTTTCAAGTAAGGTATACTATTTGATTTTACAGTGTAGCTTGAAGATCAATGATATTTGCTAATGATCATAAATCATTAGCAATCGTTCTTAAATCACCCGCTATCTTAAACAGGGCTAGTAATAGCTGCAGCGGTTCTAGAGCTGACCAATAATGTTTTGAGAGAGGAATAGAACCGCCTACCTTATTAACATACGGACACAGAAATACAGAAATAAATGTAGAAATACGGAAATAAATGTAGCATTACAAAAAAGGTACAACGTTGATATTTTTGACAGAGTTATTTATTTATTTATTATTTTATTGATTTAATTATTTATACATTAATGCATGTATTTATTTATTTAATTATTTATTCCAGCATTTATGCATGTGTTTATTTATTTATTTATACATTTATGCGTGTATTAATATATACATTGATGTATTTATACTTAAGTCATTTCTCTTTCTCCAAAGTCATTGGCCTTCAGGACGGTAACAGAAAAATCACCTTTTATCTCCCTGCTGCAGGTCGACATCTCCTCCCGTCATCTCCACTCTGGAATTGAGCGACGCCTGTTTGTTCCATCACAACGAGACACCAAATCACTTACAAAAATCTTTACTCATTCAGTTCCTCTGTGGTGAAATTAACCACCAGCCTCCACCCGAGCTGCAGCATCCATCACAATCTTAAAAAAACACCTCGAAACATGCCTGTGCTGCACTTATCCAAGTAACCAATGACTGTTAAGCTCGGTCTATGTTTCCTGTCTATAAAAAATTGTCTTGTTGTTCATTCTCTCCCTTGCTTACTTCAGCTTGAATCCATCTAGTAACATGATCTGGTCAACTACCAGTACTTATTAACGTGTTGACAAAATGATAAAGGCTCTCCTACTTGTAAGATGCGTTGGATAAAAGCGTCTGCCAAATGAATAAATGTACATGTAAATCTTTGTCAAATAACCACAACCAAATATTATCTTTTAATAACATGGACAGAAGATGAGAGAGATGATGGTGAATGTGAGGTAAAAGGGAAATAAGTGAAGATCGGGTGAGCTTCCACTGAAGATGTCAGGAACATCAGGAACATCAGGAACATCAGGAACATCAGGAACATCAGGAATAGAGCTAGTAGTATCAAGAGTGTTATTATGATAAGAGGGGAATGTTATAAATCCAGGTTGGTTGTTGACTATCTGAGTGTTGATCCAGTCTTGATATTTAGACACTCTGGTGAACACACTCGGTACACTGCTGTCACACTGATCAGATACAATTCCAGATCCAATTCCAGCCTGAATCCACCTGGAGCTCTGCTTAGTGACCAGTGGTCCTCCATAATCAAACTGCAATGACAAACAGATTCCATTCACACCTTTACAGCTCAACTATTAACAACTGTTCTAGACATTAAATCTGTGTAATGTCAGACAAATAGTTTTTGGTTTGGTGCTGCAGTGTGTTTGTAATTGAATCCTAATTTAGATCTGAGATTGTGAATCTGAACATTATCATTTTAAAAGTAAAAGAGATTCTGGTTTAGAGCAACATGGTAAACTACAGGTTACTCAGAGACTGTGAGCTGTAGTGTGATAATAAAAGATGAATGTTTGATAACTCACATCACATGTGCCTTTCCCTCCATCTGACGGTCCAGCACACATCATGTTGTCTGTGACACTGATTCTATTATTATAGGCAATACTACAATTATAGTTGCTGACGATTGGAATCTCTGCTTCTTGTAATATGTTTGAGTATTCATCTATAAAGAGAGACAATATAATTCAGTACAAACATCATGTAACTGTATGAAATATTGTAATTGTTGTGACAGCTGGACACTTGTGGATACGTGACATTTTGAGGCAATGATCACTTACTTAAACTAGTGGCACCCCATCCTGTGACCCAACTTGGAAGTCCTTGATCAAATTCACTACCAGCAGCAGCCAGACAGACTGGTGTAATATAAGCAGTGAAATCCACAGAAGAAGAGAGCTGGAGCAGTGCTATGTCATTGTCAGAAGTAGAGCGGGTATAGTTAGGATGTGTGATGACATCACTCACTGCTCTATTGACCTCATGTGTGTTTGGGCCAGACCGCGTCAGGCGACCCAAGTAGATTATAATGTCTGAACTGCCAACGCTATAAATACAAATAAATACAAGTCAGTTTTAATTAGGGGTGTGCCGATCCCGATACCCTAGATCGGCATCGGGTCGATACAGACATTTTTTGCTTGATCGGATATCAGAAGTGGCAGGACGATCCATATTACAATCCTGTGTTGATTAATATTATTGAGCATCAAGAATGATGAGCTATTAGGAAACCGCTGTTGGAGTTTTCATGCACTAAATTTTTACATTTTCTTATGACATGCGATAGCTTTATGTGTGACGACAAAACAAAAGAGCATTAAGTTGATTATTGTTATGAAAACTCCTGCTGTCATCTGTCACTCTCCGTTCCGCATACTCTAGTCTACTGTTCAGTGACAGTCGGGACGCTAACGTTACTCTTTCTAAGATGTTCCCATGTTTTAATTATTCTGCATAATCACTAGATAATAGTCTTCAGGTTTGTTTAAAAGGACTGTATTTTGAATTGGGTGTCTTAGATTAAAGCATTGGAAACGGTCCGAACCAAACAAAGGCATGTCCGAAAGATGCCTTTTCTAAGTTGTTGATGATGTTGAAAAGACATCCCCTGAGGAGCCAGAATGAACGTTTTAACAATGTCTTTTTAAGGGGTCTTCTGAATGTATGAAATTGATGTCCAGGTGATCTCTATAATGCCATTGAATCAATATCCCTTTTGCACCTGCAATTAATGTTGAAATGTATTAAACCACCATAATTGTGATCAGTGTTTGCTTTAATTGGGCTATTGACTCTTTTGTTTGACCACTTAAGTTCGGCCATTGAAACAGTGTGTTGAGATAAATTAACTGTGGCAAAGAAAGCTAAGTTGAATAAGTAATAAATGTTGGACAACAATATTAATTACAAGATGAATATGCTCACTTATCATGCTCATGAGTGTGTTGTATTGTGGTGCTTGAAAGCAGGGATATGGATGTAAGAATTTCTAAGGAATTATTCACAAACTATAGAACAACTTGATGCATTAGACACACAGTCATGATGAACCAGTGTATGAAACTTAACAATAGTAACAATCAACAACAACAAAAAAACGTAATATTGCAATCCATGCTGGATAACATCATACTACAAAACTCATTTATGACTCCCAGCATGCATTGCAGTAGATCTGTTTATCTGAATTAATTTGTTGATTGTCACCATTGATGAGATTCATTCACAGATTCTTGATGTCTTTGCTTATCTATATTTTGATGCAGTTTTTGAACACCTTGTTTTCATTAATCTTCTAGACATTAAACCTCAAATATACTTGCTAATGTTCTTGTAAGCAGTGGTTCTTAAACTGGAGGCCCACAGATTTTGTGGCATTTTATGAAATATAGAAATTCATCATAGATTTTATGCAATCAAACATAAAAAAATAAGACCACCAACCAAAAGAGTTGATGTTCCATCATTGTAGTACTGAATATGTTTTTGGTTTAATTAAAATTCTGTGTTTAAAATTAAAAGTCTTTATTTGGGGGGCCACAAATCAAAGCAATCTACACAAAGGGGGCCTAACATCAAAATCGTTTTTAGAACCACTGCTTTAAGAATCAAGAACACATTTAACAAATAACATGTGTTCAGTAAATTTAACTAAAACATGATGGTGTTGTACAAAAGGCCGGCTGTCTTAAATGCCCCAGATGATACTGACCAATCATCGCATGTATCGCTTCATCAACTTCATTTTCTTATTCAACATAAGAAAGGTCAGTCCCTATCTCACTGAGCATGCGGCACAACTCCTTGTCCAGGCCCTGGTAATCTCAAGGTTGGACTACTGCAATGCTCTCCTTGCTGGTCTTCCTGCAAAGATTATCAAACCACTTCAGCTGGTTCAGAACGCAGCAGCACACCTCGTCTTCCAACAGCCCAAAAGGACTCACGTGACTCCCCTTTTCATCTCTCTTCACTGGCTACCGGTTGAAGCCCGTATCAGATTCAAGTCACTAATGCTTGCCTACAGGACTATCACTGGATCTGCACCGGCTTACTTCCACACTCTCCTGCACTCCTACACCCCATCAAGATCCCTGCGTTCAGCAAACCAGCGGCGTCTTGTATTGCCTTTCCATAAGGGCAGTAAATCGCTCTCCCCCTCGTTCTCATTCACAACTCCTTCCTGGTGGAACATTCTTCCTAACTCTGTCCGGTCAACCACATCTCTCACAACATTCAAAAAACTACTTAAACCCATCTCTGTGAATACTTGACAGACAAAAAAAAAAAATAACACTAACCCTTTCTCTCAACAGGTAGTGGTCTAGCTTTTGTTGAAACCAGTAACTTTGTATTGGCACTTAATGTATTATGGCTCCTGTATGACATATCGCTTATTGCTCCAAAAACTCTTTGTAAGTCGCTTTGGATAAAAGCGTCTGCTAAATGACTAAATATAAATGTAAATGTCATCAGGAGATGCAGAAGTAGAGTCGTTAGATGGTTTAGACCGCGCACGTGAGGAGACGCAAAGTTCGGTGGCCGTACTCTAATCCATTCAGATACAACTGAGCTAGAGAGTATATTGGGTTACAGTCTGCGTGAATGTGAAGTAAGTGATAGCTGTTCATATCCTCTTATTATGAAGAAAGTTCGTTATCATTCTTGTGCTGCTCATATTAAGCATATCTCTGTTGATATTACACACTACTCGATTGTGTACATTCCTAAATGCTTCCGTGCTGTTTGCTATAAAATGTTTGCATTTAAATTGTTAGTATTGCCTATCCACGTTATTATTAGATATGTGTGTTATGTAACAATGCTCGTTTACACGTGAGCACATGTTCAGTCCGGAAAGCTGCCGCTATTCAACATTTGCGCACTGATAGGGCCACCTTGCAGACATTTAGAGGTTAAATACCTCTGTTCTATAGTGAACTAGTATTGTTATATTGTATTTGTGTACCGTTCCGAGTTTAAGATATGTTGTGATTAAGTTTGTTCTTGGTTTAACTTGTTGCAGAAAACCACATGTGTATATCCACTAAGCTCTTCAGAAAATCGGACATCATTCAAACCTTTATCGAGTGCTTCATTTTGATTAAAAATCCACCTCACTCAGTTCTTACCGATTGACTACTGTGTTTCATATACATAAATTAATTAATCAACTAACTTGATTTACATTACATGCCACTTTACATTAGAGCAGAGATGTACAGCAGTGAAGTATTTCAATTTTACTCATGTACATTTTTCAAGTTTCTGTACTTCATGAGAGTGTTTTTACTTTGGAAAAAATGATTGCACTACATTATAAAGCATATATCATTATGTTCAGTCAACTTTCATAAATACATTATAGTCTTGTTCAATACAATAAAACACATGCAATTCTACATTGATCAGAAAGAAGCTGGACTAGAATTGGAATCGGGATCGGTATTGACTGATACTTACAATTCAGGTATCGGAATCGGATCGTAAAGAAAAAACTGGTATTGGCCACCCTTAGTTTTAATCCACATGCAGTATGATGATTTGACACTTAAATTTAATTTAGCTTGGAATCACTTACCCATCTGTTGCTGTAGAGCAAAAAGCTGAAGTCAAAACCCAGTCTTTATTGATGAGACTCCCACCACAGAAAGTGGCATTAAACCTGATACTGTGAATGCCTACATGCCAGGGCCAAAACCCTTCAGTCGCATCTCCTCCACCAGTAATCCTGGTGTTACGTGAGGCTTGGCCGCACACTGATGAGAGAAAAGAATATGTGAAAAGCTTTAAATAAAGTGAACAAAACTGTGTGAAATATCTTGAGTGTTGACGGTCACATGGAGTTACGTACCATCTTGCTGACCAAATCAAAGTTTGCATTCTTGCAATGTTTTACGAATCATCAGTAAGTTCTGTTTGAAGTGACAAGTACTACTGATTTTAGTTATGATTTAAGTTAGTTATGCTTTTTAATTAAGAACGGAATGCTTTGAAAACGTTAACACATAATAGCGGCTTTCGCCCCAAGCGTTTGAGCAATCCTGAATAAAGGGCATCTAAAGGCAAGGGAACCGATGTGAACTAAATATGTTTATATAACAATCCATGTAGCATATGCTTTTCATTAATGCTTTTCTAGATAGTTTTACATAGAGTATTGTGCTATAAACTTTTTAAACTATAACATTATCAGAAATAATATCAACAATATATGAAAGTAAACTACAAGTATGATGTGAGGAAATAGCGATAGCTGATTTGGTGGAGCTGTGGCCCAGTGGATAGCGCTCCAGACACATGTGCGTGAGCTGTTGGCACACATGGACCGTGTCCTCTCACCCCTGTGCTCCTGTCTGCCTACACTGTCCTATACATCCGAAAAAAAAGTTAGCCAATTTGTCCCAAGGACTATTTAAATAGTACACTTACAAGTAAACGACTTTTTTAGCATTCTAAAATGTACAATAATAAATTGACCAGGTCAGCGATAAATATTCAGATTTTGTGTTTGTAAATGCAGTCTGTTATTGAAGAGCAAGAATCAGGTCTTAAAGAGTTGTTCCTGCTGGCTAATGTCCAGGCACCATTCCGAAATGATGATGAACTTCCCTGTGCTGTATCTGATCATAGAAAAAGCGGAGACGTCTGTCCTCCAGGTTACGGAGAACTGCGCAGAAATACTCAAATGCACGTGTTGCCAGACTCAGGTTGATGGTCACGTGACAGCTCGAGGGCTGATTGTTAGAGGTTCTTTAGAGATGATGCTAGGAAACAACATAGTGTTTCAGCATTGCAGAACAACTCCTTAAAAGTCATGGTGCGCGTCTTTTTTTCTCAGTGCTTGTCCACGATTCAGGTTATCTACTGAGGTCGAAATGTCCATCAATGTCTGTCAACACAGACAGAATATATAAACATAATATACACAACAATGCTGTATAATAATCGTGTGAGTCTTTGTTCGAAAAGACCAACATTAACAGCAATTGCAACCAGAAAGTTATTACAGTAAAAACCGCTAGAGGGCGATGTTTACAACGAACACTGAATGACCTCACACCGGATTTGTGTAACTGGATTAATGTTCTAAGTTAATTTATTTAATGCATTTAAGATTGAATAATTGTTTCTTCTTTTTTTTCTCTTCCACTGATAAATACAATTGTACGTTTTGTGTTTATATATGTAGAGATATGTAGATTGTTTGAGCAATAAAAAGAGAAACAGTGCAAGTGAAGTGAAATAAAACGACTGTCCTGAGTTTCTCTCGCATCCAAAGTTTGATAGTCGACATGTAGCTGTCGTGTCGGTTTGTGTACAGTTTAAAGCAAGAGTTTCATCAGTGGTGGCATCTCAATTATTTTTCTCTTCCGATGCGATCAAGTCTCCACATGACCAGAAACGAAAGTGAAAGGAACAGAAGAGACGCCATCACGAGACTTTAAACTAAACAGTGGGCGTTTGAAAACTACATGAGGTGGTAAGTTCACATGTTCTTGGGTGTTATAGCGTTAATGTGTCAAATAAAATGCTTTCATTGGTGTAGTGCACTTTTTTACACGGCATCAAGATGGTTTGATATGGTTTTCAAGCGTCTGATGAAACCACAAAGGTGGAAACACGTCAATAATATCATTGTGTAAATCTTTATGTATTCACACTACACTGACTATTGAATAGACCTTCACAATGTTATGATAACATTGTTTCTGAATGTTTTTTAGTTACTGACCTGAAAGCACACATGATACGTTTGGCTGTCGTCTAGTACATCTGCAATATGTCTTGGAGACGTCTGCTCAGATGTAATATAGACTACTAGAAGATGTCTGTATGATCTTTATGATTTAGAATGGATGTAAAATTGCTCTTTCTAAGTTCTCTCACAACATTCATAAACTAGTATAAGCACCTATTGTATTATGGCTCCTGTATGACATATCGCTTATTGCTCCCTGAACTCTTTGTAAGTCACTTTGGATAAAAGCGTCTGCTAAATGTAAATGTAAGATGTTTATTTGATGCTTTTACACAGCAGATGTTTTCCAGATCTCCAGATCTTTGTTAATGATACCGTTTTATACCAACGTTTTAGAACGGCATGTTATCAAAACACTCTTTTTATGTTACTCCAAGAACGTTATTGTTAACTTTGAGAAACTGTTGTGTTTTCACATTAAGGTCTTCTTGACTGCGTAAGGAGTTATCAACTCCAGCCCTCCGCAATGAGTCGTCATGAGGTGAGCGAGGAGGAGGTCGAGGTTTATCAGAGCCAGATGCCCAGAGATTCATCTCCAGAAGCGAGCTGTGGGTCAGTGAGGAGTGATCAGTCCATGAGACAGCCGCCTGTATTCAGTGATGGAGCAGTGACCTCTGACCCCAGGTCTTAGAGCACACTGCACCTAATGCATTTAGTACTTTAATTGAACGTTTCCCCTGTTTTATTATAGAACCATAGCTATTAACAAAATCCTTTACATTTGTCTTTTCTCAGCATCATCAGGTTGAAGAGATCCAGAACATCATCTCCAGGGCCCAGCGGTGTGTCATTGAAGAGTCATCAGTCAATGTTGGACCCCATAGAATTCAGGGATGGAGCAGTGAACTATGACTCAAGGTAAAAAACCTATTTATTTATAAATTGACACTTAATTCCAAAGCATCATACAATGGATTCATGCAACACTTTTCAGCACTATCCAGTGTTTTAGTTCAATAGACAAAATCTTCTTTGGTTAATCTCAACAGGTTGAAGAGACCTAGAGCGGCATCTCCAGAACCCAGCAGTGTGTCGGTTCAGTATGATCCGTCCACGAGGCAATCGTCTTTATTCAGTGAGGCAGCAGTGAACTCTGATCCTCAGTTAGTACTTACATGCAGTCTATCACAGTCTTGACCCAAACTTGACAGACGTGTTACAGTAACATGGTACCAGCTTCTGGACATTCCACAACCGTGAAACACATCATATCACTGTGTGTATTATACATGATGGTTCTTCTCATGATTGTGATTGTAATTTTTGCTGCTCTTTTCTCAGCAGTGAGGAGATGTGGAACAAGACAGAATCAGACCTGCTGGAGGAGACTGAAGACGTGCATCAGGATTGTCATGATGAATCAGTGGAAGATGTTCTTCAGAGAGTGAAAGACAAACACAAAAGCATCATGAAGAACAAGTATGAGAGTTTATTTGAGGGAGTCAAAGCACAAGGCAATGAAACGCTCCTGAAGAGAATCTACACACAGCTGTACATCATAGAGGGAGAGAGTGAAGGAGTGAATGAAGAACATGAGGTTTTACACATGGAGAAACAGCCCAGAAGAACACAAGACTTACAAGACTCTCCAATCTACTGCAACGACATCTTCAAACCTCAATCACATCGAAGACACAAAATCAAGAGTGTTCTTACTAAAGGCATCGCTGGAATTGGAAAAACAGTCTCTGTGCACAAGTTCATTCTGGATTGGGCCGAGGGAACAGCCAATCAGGACGTAGATTTCATGTTCCTGCTTCCGTTTCGAGAGCTGAACTTGATTGGAGAGCATCGCTACAGTCTTCACAAGCTTCTGCTGGACTTTCATCCTGAACTTCAAGATGTGGACTCTCAGATGTATGAGGAGTGTAAAGTTGTGTTCATCTTTGATGGTCTGGATGAAAGCAGAATGACTCGGATGTTTTCAGACAGTGAGAAAGTTTCTGATGTGACGGACACTTCATCAGTGGTGTTTGATGTCAAACCTCATGAAAGGAGATCTGCTTCCCTCCGCTCTCATCTGGATCACCTCCAGACCAGCAGCAGCCAATCAGATCCCCTCCAAATACATCACGCGTGTGACAGAAATCCAGGGATTCGACGACGCTCAGAAGGAGGAATATTTCAGGAAGAGAATCAGCGACGAGCATCAAGCCAGCAGAATCATGTCCCACATTAGAAGAGCGAGAAGCCTCCACATCATGTGTCACATACCGGTCTTCTGTTGGATCTCATCCACTGTGCTTCAGAAGATCCTGACACAAGATCACAGTGAAGAAATCCCCAAAACTCTGAGTGAAATGTACATCCATTTCCTGCTGATCCAGATGAAGATGAAGAATGAGAAGTATGATCCAGAGAGAGATCCAGAGATCAACAGAGACGTGATTGTGAAACTGGCTGAAGTGGCTTTCAAACAGCTGATGAAGGGCAATGTGATGTTCTATGAGGAGGATCTGAGAGAGTGTGGGATAGACATCACTGACGCCTCGCTGTATTCTGGCATCTGTACTGAGATCTTTAAGGAGGAATCTGTCATTCATCAGAGGAAGATCTACAGCTTCATTCATCTCAGTCTTCAGGAGTTCCTCGCTGCGTTCTACTTATTTTACTGCCATGTAATCAAAATATTGACACGCTGCAGTTTTGTTGATTTAGTTGATAGCTTACTCAAAAACGCAGTAGATAAAGCTCTTGAGAGTGAAACTGGTCATCTGGATCTTTTCTTGAGATTTCTTCTGGGCATCTCACTGGAGTCCAATCAGAGCCTCTTACAGGATCTACTGACACACACGCTGGACACATCACAAACCATCAAGAAAACCACACAGTACATCAAAGATCAAGTCAAGGGTCATGATGGTCTGTCAGCTGAAAGATCCATCAATCTGTTCTTGTGTCTGTCTGAAGTGAATGATCAGACTCTGCACAGAGAGATTGAGGAGTTTGTGAGATCAGACAAACACTCAGAGAAGAAACTCTCTGCTGCTCACTGTTCAGCAATAGCCTACATGCTTCAGATGTCAGAGGAGGTGATGGATGAGTTTGATCTGAAGAAATACAACACAACACAGGAGGGCAGAAGAAGACTCACACCAGCTGTCAACAACTGCACAAGAGCGGTGAGAATAACGGTCATGTTTACAGTGAAGAGACTGAAAGTTTTTCTAAAATTGTTTTATTCTCTTTCAGACTTGCTGACTGTAATCTCACCGTTGAGTCGTGTAAAATCATCTCTTCAGCTCTTCAGTCCTCAGATTCTCCTCTGAGAGAGCTTGATGTGAGTAACAATGATCTTCAGGATTCAGGAGTGAAGCTGATCTCTGATGCTCTCAAGAACACAGACTGTCAACTACAGATACTGAGGTTTGTGTCTCTATATACAGATGTATCTTAACATAAGATTGTAGCATAACAATAAGGGTTGACATGTTGTTGTGTTTGTAGGTTGTCAGGTTGTATGGTGACAGATGAAGGATGTTGTTATTTGGCTTCAGCTCTGAGTTCAAACCCGTCACACCTGAGAGAACTCGACCTGAGCTACAATCACCCACAACACTCAGCACTTCAGCTGCTCTCTCAAACACTCAATGATCCAAACTACACACTCAACAAACTCAAGTATGACACACAACACTCAACACTTCAGCTGCTCTCTCAAACACTCAATGATCCAAACTACACACTCAACAAACTCAAGTATGACACACAACACTCAACACTTCAGCTGCTCTCTCAAACACTCAATGATCCAAACTACACACTCAACAAACTCAAGTATGACACACAACACTCAACACTTCAGCTGCTCTCTCAAACACTCAATGATCCAAACTACACACTCAACAAACTCAAGTATGACACACAACACTCAACACTTCAGCTGCTCTCTCAAACACTCAATGATCCAAACTACACACTCAACAACTCAAGTATGACACACAACACTCAACACTTCAGCTGCTCTCTCAAACACTCAATGATCCAAACTACACACTCAACAATGACTAAGATCCAAACTTCAACAAACTCAACATCATACTGACACATACTGACTTGTGTGTGTCACTTCAGCTGCTCTCTCATACACTCAACTGGAGATACTCAAGTTCATTGTAATGTAAACAGATTTGTGAGCATGAACGCGGCGTCATTTCATTTTGTCTTCATCTACTTTTACTCATATCTGTGCATCAATATATGTGTGTTTGTGTCTATAGGTTGGATAATGGGGGAGCGTGCAGAGTTGCACCAGGACTTAAAAAATGTAAGTTTTAATAAACATACGAGCACAGGAGGAGATTTAGGAGAAATGTCCGAACAAATTCTTAACAAGTACAAATTCTCTGTACTGCTAATGCTCACAAGTGTTTACATTTCCAGTCTGCTGCATTCACATAGTGGAATGAAAGATTGCTGTCCTTTGACATGTTTTCACGTCAAGCCTCACTCACCGTGTTCACTGTGTCATGAATGTTTGTGTTGTTTTCTCATCTACAGACTACTGCCATCTCACTCTGGATTCAAACACTGCAGATTGTCGTCTCGCTCTGTCCCAGGACAACCGAACGGTGACGCGTGTAAAAGAGCATCAGCCGTACCCGGATCATCCAGACAGATTTGATTACTACGGTAACGTTCTGTGTAAAGAGGATCTGACCGGACGCTGTTACTGGGAGGCTGAGTGGAGCGGCGTGGTTGATGTATCGGTGGTGTATAAAGGGTTAAAGAGAAAGGGTGACAGCAGTGAGTGTTATTTTGGATACAATGAAAACTCCTGGACTCTTTACTGCACAAACAGCAGTTACTCTGCAATACACAATAAGAAAAGCACGGACATCACTGCCCCGTTCCCATCTAATAGAGTCGGAGTGTATCTGGACTGGCCGGCCGGCACGTTGTCCTTCTACAGCGTCTCTGAAACGCACCCACTCACACACTTACACACATTCAACACAACATTCACACAACCGCTGTATGCTGGACTTGGTATTTATCCAGGTTCCTCTGCGCGGTTGTTTTAGATGGAGGCATGTATTATGGAGAAAATGTTACGTAAAGGAATTTCAATGATTCCATCAGTCACTCTGCCTTTACTAAGGCATAATGATTTTGTTGCAAGGGAACATGACGTAATAGTCACGACTTGAGGGCATTGTTAGGGCAGAGCGGACACACATATTTATTAATGTGTTATGGGTCAAAAATCATA
>VCII01000385.1:0-37003 GCA_006030095.1 Triplophysa siluroides
TTGGTCCGTCTTAAATGTGAGTAGCTGAATTCTTATACCAGCTGTAGGACTGTGATGAAAGTGAAATAATTAAGCTCGCAGCTCAGTCCAAATGTTTACAATCTCTAATAACCAAACACTACTCCAGCGGCTCTTCTTCTTCTTAAGCAAGCCTCGCCCCTTATTTGCATATTCCTGTGGGGCGGAGGATTTCCAAAACTCCGAATAGTGACATCATGTACCCTTGAAGTAGAGGACTGTAGTCAGATTCCAGCCGTTCTCTGTAGCCCTCGCAAAGCGACACACCACTTCTCTTTTTCCTGATAGAACAGGGATCTCAGAATTTTGCAGAGAGTCTGTGCAGGTGCGGGGTGGACTGAAACAATAAGTTCTGTTTATGCAAACATTCAAACACTAAAACCACTACACAGGTAAATGATTTAAACAAATGTTTAAAGGAAAAAAGAGAAGACTCGCTAAACTTACTGAGATACAGATCCATCTCTGGTCTCAGCCATGCAGACCCTGTTTTGTTTGGGTCTTGTCTCCCTAGGAGTGTCTGTATGACTTTGCTGTCAATAAAACAAAGAGAGATTTACTGCATGTTTGTTACACTTCATTGTTAACAGAAATTGCCAGTAGTTATGCCCTTATATTTATATATATCTAACCTGTGATATAATAGCAGCCTCTGTGGATCCACACATGGCGGGTGAGCGCTGGACATTCACTGGGTCTCTCTCAGTGTTCAACGGAGTCACACGTGTAGCAGAGAATGGGGCCGCATTGACTTGTGGGAAGCACTGAATCCTGTAGTGAGCCTGGGCGGGTAACGCTTCCTTCTGTGTCTTAATCTCAGGCTGGACTGAAGCAAATAAACAAAAATAACAATAATGTATTAAAACAAACGCCGGATAAAAGAATGTGAATTGGGCAGACGTATTAACTTTCAGATCTTTGAAGGCAGTGGAGGTGTGATGGATGATTATGTACTGAAGTACACACTCCATTTAGGCACTTCCATTTTGAATTGTTCCTGTGAATGAGGAGCGGCACGACTCTTCCGTTTGGCCCGGGTCACAGGACATAACAGCCTCTTCTGATTCCTCTTCTTGAATGTGTTTGTTTGACTTTGCTGTAAACACAACAAACAGAGATTTAAAGCAAGTACATTCAACTATTTTAAACTTGAAATTCAACCTAGGTATGATCAGAGCTCTGGTATAAATCTGACCTGTGATGTATCCAAATGTTGATGTTTGACACTTGGACCCTCACACAGAGAAGAATCATCGGGGTCAGGACAAACAGATAAAGGTCTAGAAATACATAAAAATATTGTTGAACTTTTTTAGCAAACACGGAAGGACAATTACAAGTGAACATGGTTAAACCAAATTCTACAAGTGTTTAAGGAATATAACAAGAAGTTGATGAACTCTCAGTGTCGTTGTTGTCATTGTTGACACTGCCCTCATCTCTTCGCGTCTGTCTGTATGACTTTTCTGTAAATATAACAAACAGAGATAAAAACACATGTACATTCACTTTTTTTAACTTGAACCAGGCAGATGTTATGATGAGAGCTCTGATGTAAATCTAACTGTGATGTAGGAGTGCCACGAAGCCTGTATTTAGCCTGGGCAATAAATACAACAACAGATTTAATGCACGTCCATTTTACTTGAACTGAAAACTAGTTATGATCAGAGCTCTGTTATAAATCTAACCTGGGAGGGATCAGCAGTAAGACTTGTGTCTGAATCTGAGGACACTCAGACTGACTGAACCTGGTAAACAAAAACAGTGACAGTGAGGAGCAAAAAATCTAGATTTTACAATGTGTAAACAGAGGAATGTTGAAATTGAAACAAATAAAACTTACGGATGTTCTTCATCAGACAGTAGCAGCGGGACACAACTCTGGATTATCCGGGGCAAAGTAAACCTGTGTGTTACATGATGTTGATGATGAGGAGCTCTATGATGTTTTTCATCAGGCAGGTTTGAAGAATGTCCAGCCTGAGCACGTAACGGCCTCCTCGGTAGCAACATCTCGAACTTCTCACTGCGAATGAGCTGTAAATACAACAAACTCAGAATTAATACATGTGTCATAGTAGAACGTGGTTTGATGTAGTAGTTACCATGAGGAATCTGGTAACGTTATAACTCAAACCTGAGATGTTACACCGTGAAACTCTAGGCAGGTACACTCTGACATGAAGCTCTATAAATACATACAACATATTGTTAAAAAAGGACAAAACATGATTTTTATTTTAACTAAAATGCATAAAGACTTAAGACTGTGTCTATTCAACATTGCTTAAAATCCAGTTTCTGTTCATAATGTTTACTGAGTGTATGACTTATATTACACTGAAGTGGAGGAGTTGATGTTATTCGCTGTCTCAGACATCGGATAAGATCGTTGAGTCATCCTATCTGGACCTGTACATGAAAAAAACATCATAAGAATAACAGCACAAAAGTAAATGATCACAGCATCATATTGTCAAGAAGTGTCAGGTGTGAGAAAAACATATAATGTCAAGAACATAAACAACAGGCTTTCAGGTGAGCTGTACTGTAAAGCAGCTGCAGACAAACAGATGATGATGATACTGTACACATGTGTACATTGAGTTAAAAATATCTTGACAAGCACAAATATGATGAGCACAAATATCACAAAGTAAAGATCCAACATTAATACATGGAATGAACGATGCTTGCGATTGTGTTTTTATGCGTGTTTCGCTACAGTACACACTCAAATACTTAACCATAGTAGAAACAGGGTATACTTTTAGTGTCGTTGGGACGTTAACTGACTTAAATTACATTACATTTCCATCTAAGCATTAAGCAGACGCTTTTACCCAAGGAAATTAGGAAACAAATAAGCGATATATTATGGATTTGAGTGACATAACGTTACTTTCGCGCTCACATGCAGTTCATGTCAAATCCTGATTAATCAAATAAAAACTTTAAGGAAACATATCGCAAACAACGTTACGTACAGTTTTCCACTGTCGAGGGCTCAGAGGATTTGGAGCAGTGATCCTTACGTTATATCAGAGAAAGACTCAACTGTAAGCCATTCAGAGTGTGACAGCCAAAACTGAAGACTTTACAGCTGAGGAACTCTCGACAAAAGCAGACAAAGTACACGACAAGACTCGATAAACGCTGTGAACTCTCACGAGCACAAATGAAAACGCTGCTCTCGAGCTTATATACTGTGTGACCGTGACGTAACAATGGAAAGCATCTTTTGCAAGCCGGATAGAATAGATGTTATCATGAGACTTGAATCCTTCGCCAATACGAACACGCTGAATCTTGAAGAGAGAAAAATTCAAGACACATGAAAGCGGCACCATTTTTTCATGTATAATTATTTACTCAAGTAAATGCAAGTTTATGATTTAGACAACAACAATTATCACACAAGGGTAAGATTTAAAAACAAAACATTGAGCCAGGGGTCATATACATACATTACAATATAAGAAAACCCTTGAGCCCTCTCTATTAATTATTATATTGTTATTATATTATACAAAATTATACTAGATTTTTTAACCTTCCTTTCACCTTTTTGTATGTATCACCTAACTATTGTGGATTATGAAAATAATAATAGAGGTTTAACAGACAAAGGTACGCTTGTGTTAAGAATTTGGCTAGAAAAATAGATGAAATATTTGTCTTTAAAAAATGCTATAAAGTTTTTATAGAAATAGTTTAATTTTCAGTCACGATTTTGTTTTGCCAAAGCATTAAACATAAAACAAAGACCTACAATAACTACACACAATAAAGGTTGATTAAAATAAGTAATAATATATATATCAAATAATTTCATCTATTAGAATTTAAATCTCCAGACTCTCAGTCTTATATTTAAAAGTACACAAATATTTGATCTGAGATCAAAACTGGAGATATTCTCAAAGAGATCTTCTTTAAGCTCAGAAGACAAGTGCTAATTCATGGTTGCTACGGCATAAAAGCCTTGAAGAATATATTATTAACTTTAAGGAGGAGTCTTTTAAAAGTACTACATCCCAAGCAACTTAAAAATAAAGCCATCAGTGATTTCATATTTGACAGTAAATTTATCATGTTTTTCCTACAATCATTTAGCATTTCCTCTATAATTTATGTTATTATGTTAATACCTTTATGTCACTAGAAGACGAATATTTGTTTTAAAATGATTGAAACTTCCATCACTACTATATCATCATGTTCAATTGCTCATCCCTAAACAATACAGCACACCCTAAATATTTTTATAAATGAGTTTTAATGTCACATTTAATGAGGAAAGCATCTACTTGATATAAAATATACATAACAATGTTATGTTTGCCCTCATGCTACGAGAGTCAGCAGTAACTTGACCAGTTTGTCTCCTGGGTGTTGGATATACGAATGCTGCGTCTACTTGTAATGGGTACCCAGTGCTAGGAACGAATTCGGTTCATGAAGTGAGTTTTTATCACTGAGCTAATGAAGATGATAAATAATTGTTGGACCCAGAAGGCAAAGAGTTACAGTCAGGAGGCTTATATGATTTGAACAATAAGACTTTACTTGATATCCCAAAAAGTACAACGAAACGGGAGCCGAGCTTCCACCAAAAAGTTCAAGAAACAATAAGCAGGTAACATCCAAAAAACCAAACTTAGCTTTTTATGTGAGGTTAACAGATCCATCGAAGGCTCAAGACTGAACACAAGAGAATAAAAAAGGCAAGTTGAATTAGAACAAACACAGGTGTCGCTAATAAACATGAGCAGTAACACAAAGTACTCTGTATCAGCTGACGCCACCTAGAGGCTGGGAGACGGGAGACGGGAGAGGCATAACGGTGCAGAAGTGGTGATGCCAACTAACGGTTCGGAGAGTCATTACATGGTAGCGCCTTACACTACTGTGCTTGCCCAAATACAAGAACTTTGTCTGCACCTCCTTGTGAGGAAGGCTTTCTAAAGACACCTTGTAATCCCTCGCGTCCTTTTACGGATAGAAGTCCATAAAAGGATCTACTTTGTCGTCCGCCCGCCGCCATATTGGAACGGTACAACAGCAAGCTGACTGTGTATGACTATGAAAACATATTTATTGTTGTATAAACTCAAACATAAATGTATATTTAAGAAGCATTTGTTCCGCATAATATTCGTGTTTCTATGCTAATAAACAAAAGCCGAACGTGAAGCCTCCAATCAAACTGGGTAAGCAACACGTTCGGCCGCCTCGCGCAGAGCCGCCAACCAGCCCCACAACCACCCCTGGAAGCTCTACGCGAGACATAGAAAACTATACGCCGCCTGCTATTTATACTGCTGAGAATGCAGAGTACTTCCAACGACGGTAACCCCTCAGAATTACAATACATGATTTTTGAGTCACAGATGGTTCATTATACACATTATTGCCCGAAACACAACTCGGAAAAACGAATATATTACTAAAGGACCAACAAAAACATCGCAAAACGGCACTGGGAACTGCGTCATTGATCGTTCAAAAGCAACAGCCAATGGCAAGTCTCCAACGGCAGAACTAGCTATCATTCATCATTAATGCATTGTTTGCGGCATATTAGCTAATCAACACATTGCCATTTAATAACCTGTTTCACACGATCATTCCTGCACCATATACTTCATTCTACTTAACTTAGAACCATTGTCTTCATTAGAAGACTGCCATCTAGTGGTAGCGAAGCAAAATACACTCATTCGTGATAAACAATGACCGTCTAAAGCCAGAGGGCAGCCGTTTTAAGACAAACAAATGCAAAGTGTGTGAAGTAAGGGCTTAGCTATGTAAAATTACTGATAAAAACTTAAATTCACTTCATTAAAAACATCTCTGAAGCGCTCGTTGTGTTGCGCTGTTAAACAGCGCCTGATCTTGTCAGCAGGTGGCACTGTTTCAACAAACGTCATTTATTCACTTAAAGAGGTGGTAAAGACAATTTATTTCTTCTTTCCAATAATGAGCTTACTGTTTCAATCTATCTTTGCAGTTTTGTAGATTTGTGCAAACTTTAATGTATACAGTGTAGTATTTTGTCATCATTGAGTTAAGTGGGATACTTTCCTTTTTAATGTGCAAATGATTTTTTTTTTTAGCTTTAATGTGCACATGCATAGTTTTCCTGTAGCTCAGTGGTAAGAGCAAAGGTTGTGGGTTCGATCCCAGGGGATTGCAAATACCTATGTAAAAAATGTATAGGAAAATGCAAAGTAAGTTGCTTTGTCTGCCAAGTGCATAAATGTAAATGTAAATAAACTTTCGGAACACCTAAGGCTGTTAAATGGCTCTTGGTAATGAACCATTTTACTTAAACAGATGATTTGCAGATGATATTTTCTAAAAATATATATGCATTAAAGATGAGGTAAATAATGTAAATACAAGGATAAAAACTGAAATGAAATGTAGGACACATTTTGTCTATCAGGGCAACTAACTGTGAAATATAAAAGGCATTTATTAGGCCTACTGATGAAGGATATTTTCGAACTGCCAGTCAACTCGAAATTTTTACCCATGCGGTTATTGAACTCGTGTTTAACAATCAAAATCCCATCTACTTAAACAGAGTTATTGTATACGAGGACTTAGAACAGACCTGCTTTTGACAATAAGACTCGACCAGTGAGAGACAAGTCTCTTGCTAGCCATGAATTGAACTTTTTCCTAATAATGTCTTTTATGGGTTTGAGATGAAGTTCTGCAGGAATCATATTTTACTTGAAAGACACCTTTACACCCAAATAATTAATTACATCTTTAATCTGAATTTATACACCATACAAAAAAGTTAAACATAGGGAGGGGGACATGTGTTTTTCAAGTACAAACGAAATTCAATTAATTTAAAAAATATGTACAAAACCAAAAAGACTTAAATAACAATCATCATTATAAAACGGCGCTGACTTGCGTATTAATGGCTAAATCGGGTGGATTCTTTTTCATTTGGAAGTTTTTTACATGCCTGTAAAGTGTAGGGACAGGTTTGTGACCATATTTTGAAAGTTACACAACCCGTAGAATCTCTTCAATGTTTTGTGTCAGACACGCATTCCACTCTGAGACAACATCCGCTCAGGATCACCTGTTTGTCCACGCAGCATTTGATTGGCTGGAAACTTCAGGCGGCACTGCGCACTCGAACACACCTGCCTGAAGCTCGCGCGTAACGCTGAGATGTATATAATGTAATCAATCATTGAGTTAAATTCACACGAAAAGCGAAGCGGTTCATCCTCACGAGGCGATCATATCTGCGTTTATTCCATTTGAGAGTTTGAGAGACGTTAATGGTCGTTGTGTTGAAAAGCTGTGGAGAATCTTACAGGACATGAGGGTGAGTGGATGACAGAAATGATCATTAATTATGTTAATCTTAATAATCACATTATGTTCTATCAATGACAAATGTACAAATACACAAATGTGTTTTCAAGTAAAACTAATGACATTTTCTTTGACACATTAAAGGTTTATTGCACAGACTTATTTTTTGGACATATACTTATTATGTTTCACATAACACTGATGTTTTTTTGTTTGTAAACATGTAGAGAAAAGCTATGTATATGAGCTCTGGGGTTCATGAGCAGCAGACGAGGAGGCAGGAGGGAGGTTACAGTAATGTGAGTTAGAAGCAGTATTGGGATATAGTAGGGGTTGTTCTTATTAACACACAAATGCTTCATTGCTGGACTGTTGAAGTATCTCTCACAGGTGTCTCTTGCTGCTCTGGAGCTTCAGGCTGGACTTCATCCATTTCACTCTCCAGCATCTCCGTGTTCTCCATTCAACTAAACATGGGTTGACTTTTCCTCATGGGCTTCGGTCTCTATGTGTTCATTTCTCCCCATCCTCCCCCCCCTTTGTGTCTCAACTGCGATGTGAAGGTTCAGACTGCGATGTTGGCACTGATGAATGATGGGATTTAACCCTCTTGGCTGTTGCAGCTGGAGTATGTGGGACCAGCTGATATTAACAAAGGAGATGAAGTGAGTCTTGATGTTTTCAGTTTCATCTTGTCATACATCACTAGACTTTCTCTTACCTTCATATTTTGTCACCTCCGTCTGTTCAGGATTCGGGTCAGGTGGAGCAGATCGATGAAACCCTGATGAATGAAGAGATGGACAGAGTCTCAAGGTTTTACCTCAACATACAAAGTGTTTCAACTGTGAAATCTATATAAACTTTCTCTTACATTCATGATCAATGTTTTCAGCTTCCATCCTCAGTTTCCTCCCTGAACGTCTCTCCTCTGATCTCTCAGGTGATGCAGTTAAGGGTTGAGGATCAACACGTATCACCAGCGGTTCAAGCCTTGGATGGATGATGGGATTTGACCCTCTCAGCTGCTGAAGCTGGTGAACATGGAGCGACTTGTTTTGGTGGAGGAGATAGTGAAAGTGTCAAGGTATCGATGCTCAATGGAGAAGCATCTCGGGACTTCTTCCTAGACTTTCTGTGAACTGCAGGACTTTTCTGATGTCAGTCTGCATCTTCTTCAACTCTCTCTTATGTTCCAATACGTTCACGTGTTGCTCTGAATCTTCTAATCGTTTCTTGGTTTTGAGGAGATGTGTCATCACCGGCGGTGATAAAGTATAGTATGACTCTTATTTTTCTGTCATTTAATTACAGTTACATCTGATGTAGTTGAAGTTAATACTGTGTAATATATTCAATATTGGAAATGACATCAACACTATAAGTCTAACTTTAAAGATTATGCTTTAATGTATCCTTCTCACTTTGTATACTTTGGTCATTCAATAAGAATAATTGATGTAGTTATTTTTTTATTTTAACAGCATAGTCCCATTTGGAAGTAAATCTCCAGGGAGTCCTGGTCAAAAATCTGGAGGGAGTACACAAACAAATGCCTACCACACACATAAAACACTACAGACACATCAAAAATTAGTTCATACAAGATATCAAAGAAGTTAATTAAAACATTTACAAGTTTCCCTTTACTTGGTCCATACAATATTTTTAAAAACATTTAGTGAAGGGAGTGGTTCCAACATTAAGATGCTCTGCAGTTCATTCCACAAAAAAGTGCCTTAAAAAAAAGGCTGTTTTACCAAGCTCTGTGTATATTCTTGTAATGTAGTAGAACTTGATCAACAAGCAAGCAAATATAATATGTTTGTATGTTAATATTAACATGCCATTTATATAAAAAATATGACAGACCGGTTTAATATATATTATATATGTGTAAATGCGATCCTCATGTTCAAATTTATTTTTGGAAGTCACTGATCCTGAGACTGTGTTAGAGGTTGAAAGTTTAAAATCATTCCTCCTTCTGCTCTCATGACCAGGTTGTAGAGACCACGCACCGGTTTGGGTCCGGGCAGAATTCTGAACCTCGACAGCGTCTGAGCGACCACCACTTTCATTTCTGCCATATCAAAGTTCTGACCGATGCAGTTCCTAGCAGACGTCTGATTGGTGAGTCAAGCACAAATGATCTGTCACTCATCTCCCTCCGACATTAACTCGTGCGTGGGTAAAACAGAGGGTGTATTATAGTGTGAACTGTACCTGGGTCCTGCAGAGAATGGTATTAAAGGTGATCTTTCCTTTCCCTATGTGAATCAAACCGCATGGGGTCAAACACCTGAAGAGAGAGACGGCAGACATCATTCCTGATGTTCTCATTTGTTTCAGTGTCGATGAGAGCGAGTCCTCCCTCTGGATCGCTCCAGATAACAGGATTACGATGAAAACCATAAATACTTATCAAGCACAAGCATCCTACAGATAGAAAAATATGATTAGCATCTGTTTTAAATATTGTTTCTATACTTGTTTAACGGCTTCTTATCTAGACGTCAGCAGCGAAGTCTCTGGATTTGATGTGACATCAGTGAAGTGAATAGCCTGTGGAATGACAAGGTCTCCTGGAATCTTCATGTCCTGCGAGAAGTATCGGGTCAGAGCCAGAACAAACTCTCCTTAATACACATGGTGGTGAAGGTAAGCTGAGTGAGGTCATCCCTACAGCCAATCAAAATCAAGCATTCATTAACACATGGGTTCCCAAACCTTTCAGCCCGCGACCCCCAAAATAACAGTGCCAGGGACTCGAGACCTCCACTATCCTCGGAAGTGGGTAAAGTATACAAACATTGCGCGTAACTGCGCACATGCACTTATTAGGTCTATCCAAACACGCGCAAAATGACAACACAAAGAACACAGAACACAGTAACATAAAATAATTTTATAGTTATTTCCTCATTGTTTTACTTGTTGTTATACATAAACCATGAACTATTATTGCAGGTCACAGGTCACATTTCATCAAACTGATTCGAGTGCTGATGGATGTCCTCTTTATGCAAACGCCGGCCTCTTTTCGTAGCCTACCTGAGGACGATAGGCTTTCTGACTCCTCTGCTTCTCCGCCCTCATCCGCTGGCCTCCCTGAGTTGTCTTTGGTCAATATTAACCAACGTTTCATTTCGACGAATAGAAATATGCTAAACTTAAAGCCTGAAGAAGAATCTGCGTGCACATATGGGAATATGTTTTAAATTGACTTGCGGCACCTAACCTAATGCGGTTGCAAATGTGATGTAATCACCTCAGCGGTCATGATCGAGGGGGAGGAAATTCCAAAGGCTGATGGCTTTTTATTTGCATGGTTTTATTTTTAACTTAACTTATATTTTTATGTTACTGAATAAATAAGCTATTCCTAATAATGAAAAAAAAGATTTCTGGAAATCATCTTGCGTTTGTGGTATTAACATTCCACAATTCAGACTGCGCTGTTGTAACGCTTCAGTGAGGTGATGTCATGCATCTCTCTGTCCTACGGCAGTGATGTGACTTCAGCGGTCCTGATGCATCGACAGATTGTAGAAGATCCAGGAGAGGCGTTGTTGTGTTGTCGTTCTTTTTTACATTTCTCACCATGATCCCCCAGATCAAATGTAGCAAAGGTCATTCCAGCAAGGGTTAACTCCTCTGATGCTAAAAGCAAAACAAACAGTCAGAGCTTTCATGTGAATTATTAATCGTACAGTTGTGTAATACTGATGATGTCTTACTGGGATATAATGTCGGCACATGTTGTCCTAAAAGATCATCTTTCAGCATGTGCAGAAGTGTTGTTTTTCCAGCATTGTCTAAACCAAGAAACACCAGTTTACAAGACTTCCTGTACAAACCTACAAAAAAAACACACACAAATCAACAGCAACACAATATTTTAACTGGACAACTTGACACTGTCTGTCAGGAAATATGCATATGTTTGAATGTGTCTTTGATAACAAATAAACTGCTGCTAAATGTTTGCGCACACTAATGAATATGTGTCACTATTTTTTTCCACACTTTATGTTTTATTTAGTAGTGACTGTCCAACTTTACAATTTTAATTTAAGTAGTTGCAAATGTTCAATCAACATTTGAATGGTAGTGAAAATAAAACACTTAATTTACCTAAAAACTAAAGTATTCCAATAAAGCATCCGTAGATCCAGTCAAATATAAATTATATTGCAAATTTGTAGCTTAATAAAACGAAAATATTGAAGACAATGTTGTAAAACAGTCATAATTTGCAACATTGACTCATATATATAAGGTTTGTGTTAAAAATCATGTGACTCACAGATACTGCAAATTCTATGTAAACAAGATTCTTAAAAAAAAATTATCAGATATCAATGTACCAAAAGCGTACCTCGTGATCATCTTTATCATGGTACCACAACAGTAGCATTTTGAGAAATGTAAAGTCGTTGACCAGTCAGAGACCAGACGACCTTCGGGTTGAAAGTTTTACAATGCCATCCATTTAAAAGACGAAGCTGGAATGAACTTATCTATTAATAAGATTTCGAACAGAACGGTTATTGATTTCGTCCTTGACGATCAAAATCCCATCTGAAACAGAGTTATTGTATGAAGACACAGAATTAAAGGTTTGCTCGCCCTTTTAGGAGAATCTTTATACCACTAGGAATGGCATTAAATAAAGTGATATACTCTTTTATCGAAAGAACTTCTTAGAATATTCTAAAAGGAATAAAATAGACCACTATCACCCATCAACTGATTAACAAAAAATTTTATTCAAATACCATCTCTCAAAAAATTATGTTTTATTTTGTAAACAACACTCTGATTATTCCAAATAAAACAACGGTTAGGGGAGAAATTATGTTTATAGATGAGTAACCATGATAATAAAACCTATTGGTGGTTATTTACCAAGTGAATAAGGACACTGTACAAAAATTCAATACCTCCAATTTGCTTAAAAATAGAGTTAGGGAATAGATTCCATATAGTCAGATTTTTAAATGAACTTTTTCAACCAATTCATTCATCACATTGTTAAAGAGGGTAAAGTCAATAATTCCCACCCAGACCCATCACTGGTCTTACTTCTTAGATCATCCTCTTTTTTTGTGCGATTTAGTTTTTCCATGTAAAATAATTCATCAAACGCGACATATGAGGATTTGGGACATCTTTTTTACAGGAAGAGATGTAGCTAATTACAAGTAGCGACGCTACTAACTTAACTACTTTTTCAGTAGCTTAGCTCAACTACACTACTTTTAAAATCAAGTTGTTTTGAAAGCGGTGGGTGGGCGGATCGATCCTGATTGTATCGATACTTCCGATACTGAGGTTGTATCGAAAAGGATCGATCCTAACATAAAAACATCGATACTAATGTATTTTTACTACTGATTTGATTTATTTACAAATGTAGCTAATAATTTTATAATGAAGAAAAACTTTTTCCCATACACCTAGTTTTGCACACGTTGCTCCTCCCTGCCCTGCTGTGTTTTGTAGCCTCCTATCATGTGACTCAGCAGCGCCAAGCGCAAGCACGCAGTTTTAAGAAATTGTTTTGTTATATATCGTTTTTCTGTTCTGTAAGTCTGTAATTTTTACTATATTCCAGTAATAATTTGGTGCAAAGTTCATGCTTGCAAATTCTATTACAGGAATAAATAACTAAATAAATATATTTATTTGCTTTAAATTATGTCCCGTGTTTTAACATCTACATGATTAATTAGCCTACAGGCACATTAAGAGCCCAAATCACAACATATTTTAGTGGTCATGAAAATGTATTCAGATTTAGCATATTAATGATGCATTCATCTGATAAATCATGACATTTAATCTACAGGAAGTAATTTAAGTTCAAGTGAATGCTTCTAAAAGTAAAAAGTATCGGTATCGGTATCGGCAATACTGGCCCTGCATTTACTTGGTATCGGATCGATACCAAATTTTACAGTATCGCCCACCACTAGGTAGAGCGACCAAAAGCTACATTAAGTTCCGCCTTCAGAATTCTGGTCTGCGCCCAATGCTCTGTGCTCAACAATCCTTTCAGTGTGATGTCCTGAACCCCTATCTCCCTTAGCTCATTCCTCATCACCTGCCTCTGTGCTCCATACCTGTTGCATCTTATCACCACACGCTCTACTGACTAATCAATCATTGAGCTTAAGTCAGACGAAAAGCAAAGCGGTTCATCCTCACGAGGCGATGAAATCTGCGTTTATTCCATTTGAATTATTCCACAGGGCATGAGGGTGAGTGGATGACAGAAATGATAATTAATTATGTTCTTATAATAATTATGTATCTATCAATGAGAAATGTACAAATACACAAATGTGTTTTCAAACAAAGACAAGTTTATTCATTGCAGACATGTTAAGTTAAAATGTACAGAATTTTTTCTTTGCACACATTAAAGGTTTATTATATTTAGCACATGTACTTCATTTATTTATTGCACATATACATATTTTTTTTGCACGTATACTTGATTGTTTTGCACATATGTTGCACATAACACTGACGTTTTCTTTTTTGCACACATGTAGAGAAAAACTATGTATAGGAGGTTTTGGGTTCACGAACAGCAGATGAGGAGCAGGAGAGGTGTTACAGTAATGAGTTATAGAAGCAGTATTGGGATATAGTAGGGGTTGTTCTTATTAACACACAAATGCTTCATTGCTGGACTGTTGAAGTATCTCTCCAGCAGTAACTGTGTTTCTGTTCTTTCTCTAACTTTTCTCATTTTCTTCTCCTGTTGTTCTTTGGTCTTTTTCTCAAGCCAGTGATGAAGAACAAATAATCCTTTTGTTTTGCTGGCAGGTTTGGTCTTCTCCGGATCCTTCATGTGATCTTGTGTATCTCCAGCGAGACCATTAGGACCTGTCTTGATGATGTTTTCATGAGTGTCATTCTCCTTCTGAAGGATTTGTTGTCTGTCAGTGTTGCTCTCTGGATGTGATTTTTTCACAGGTGTCTCCTGCTGCTCTGGAGCTTCTGGCTGGACTTCATCCATTTCACGTTCACTCTCCAGCATCTCCGTGTTCTCCATCCAACTAAATATGGGTTGATTTTTCATCATGGGCTTGGGTCTTCTGTGTGTCTGTCCTTTAGCTCAAATGGAGAGATGAACTTCACCTCAGGCTCATCAGACTCGCTATTATCATTCACGTCCATGAGGATGAGATCAGACCGTGATGAAGGTGCTGACAGTGATATCGCCTCAGTATATTCATATGGGACGTATGGAGATGATCCTAAAGAATGAAGACATTGAGAGAGTCACAATGTTTTTATCTCGACACAATGAACCCTTGTCACATCTGATACACTTTCTCTTACCTTCATGGTCCATTTCCTTGCCATTGTTTAGTTTCTTCTCTGATCTTTCACTCTCCAGAATCTCTGTGTTCTCCTCCATCCAACTAAACATCGGTTGTTTTTTCCTCATGGGCTTCGGTCTTCTGTGTATGGTGTCCTTCAGCTCAAATGGAGAGATGATATGCACCTCATCTTCATCTTCAATGTCCACGAGGACCAGTTGTGAAAATAGATCAGACTGTGATGGGACCAGCGGTTCAGGCACTGATGAATCATGGGATTTTACCCTCTCTGCTGTTGAAGCTGGTGTATGTGGAACAGCTGAAATCGGCAAAGGAGTTGGAGTGAGTCTCGATGTGTTCAGTTTCATCTTGTCATACATCACTAGAGTTTCTCTTACCTTCATATTTTGTCACCTTAGTCTGTTCAGGATTCGGGTCGGGTGGAGCGGATCGAACTGACAGATGAAACCCAGATGATTATGGAATTTCCACACCCTTGCAAGGAGTTGGACTTATTCATGCTTGATCATCCAGATGGTCTGGGTGAGACGTTGTCACGTGATTTGAGCAGTATTTGCAGCCAAACACTGTCTTGACAGTGGTGTCAACCATCAAGACTTGATGATGGAAAACATCCTGATCAACACGAAGTGGTGAGTTGAGTTTCTGTGTTGCCATAGAATTAGGCCCTCGGTTGTGACCCATTTAACCAAAGTTGTAGCTAATCCAAGCTTTGTGATAGCACACTGTCAACGTTTACAGGGATGGACGACTGATGCTATTATACTTTGACTTGAATGACTTTTGCTTTTGAAATGTTTTCTCACTTCTTGCTTATGTTACAGAGCGAAATGAAGCTGTTGATGATATGGTGTGTGCTTTGGGTCCTTTGCTGCACTAGTGTGTGGCAAGCAGCAGAACATTGACGTTTCATCTGAAAGGTAAGAGCACTAACAGAAAAAAGTTTCGTTAAACTCAAGCTTCTGCACAGTCGCTGAGAGTTCTGAGCAACAGCAACTTCCCAGGTTTAATTTGACAGAAAACTGAGAATATTGCTTCTTAACCTTCAAAATATCTTACATATTTCAGTAGCTATTGTTATATTTGACAGTGTGTACTGTATGTGATTATTCAGTGCTTTTGCCCATTCAGAATGCCGTGACTTGATAGATTGGCACGACTGCTTTAAACCAGACAACAACAGGCCAACATTTGAAGATTTTTAATGAATCACGCATGGTTTAAGGAGATAAAGGTCAGCTTTTCCATATCCTTTTTCTTTTCAGCTAAGTAAGGATGGCGGTTTTGTCTTTATAATATCTCACTTACTATTTGTCTAGTTTAAAATATTTCTTTATACAAAAAATGGATATGTACTTTAGAAAGGGGGTCCTTCGCAATAGGTTCGTCCTTGGCATGACAAGTTTTAAAACCCCTGAATAAGGATGTTTTTTTGGTGCTGCAGTTAATAATAATGTCTATGATTGGTCTTAAATTTTGTATACAACCAGTGTAGATAAACATACAAAAAATGCTTCATGGCGAAGAATTTCTGGTAATCAGTTCATGACACCTGACCATATATACAATCCTTTCGACATAATCCAGCACTGTAAACCTACTGGATAGTTACAGAAATAAAGTTAACCATCAATAAGGCCTATGGTTTCACAAACTAAACTTTTCTTGTCATGTTCCTAGTTTCATTCGGTGTTGTAATTCTTCCTATGTTCCCTTGTGTCTTGGAAATATTCCATTAACTAGAAAAAAATATGAATAAAGCTGATTATTATTATAAGATCTTTAAAAAGCAATGTCATTCTGTACATAAGAAGTATTCAAGTTAATTGTTGCTTAAAGCAGCCATTTACAATTTTTGTCCCGTATGTGTGTTTACATTTATGTAAGATGCGCCTTGTAGCTGATCGCAAGATCGCTGTTTACATGAACCACTTGAGCAGTACGATCCCGTGCATATGTCTGTGCGAGAAATGACAAGGCACAAACTGTCAGATTTAAACCTGCTTTTGTGGCACGGAGGCAGAGGCACGCTAGAAGCGACTGGCCTTAATAAATAACTTCTCAGGGACATGTTGTGTGTATTTCATGTCACAAACACCAAGATAAAAATGTACAGTTCATAAACGCAGAATAATTTCACCAAATCAATGAGGCACGTTCATGATGTGTTCTTACCATAGAAAAATTTAAACGAATATGTGCCTAATGATGGCTTATAGCAAACTCTAAATGTGAACATATGGCCCGTCAGTGTGCTTCACTCGTGTTACGGAAGTTCAGCTGTGTTTATTTGTTTGTTAAAATATGAACAGTATTTGTTAAGATTTCTCATTGAACTTATATGAATAAACAACTGGATTTGTATTAAGTAACAGACACAAATATTAATACATGCTGTAAAAAGAGAGTTTAATGTTAGTTCATATCAGAATGCATTATGTAATGTTTTTAATTTTATTGTTCTGATTAACACAGAGAAAGATATGTGGATGAATGGTTATAACCAAACAGATCTTGCCCCCATTATAGGAAAAAATACTTCATTTTTTGTTCCGTTGAACACAAAAGAAGACATTTCGAAGAATGTTGGACAGCAAACTATTCTGGGGCTCTTTTGATTACCATTGTATTTTTTCCTAATATGGTAGTCAATGGGGCCAAAATCTGTCTGGTTATAAGCATTCTTCCAAATCTTTTGTGTCATCAGAATAATGAAATGTATACAGATTTGGAACAAATCGAAGGTGACTAAATGATGACAGAATTTTCATTTTTGGGTGAAGTATCCTTTTAAAATTAATAACAGAAGCGTTAGTTTTGCCTTTTTATATTGGACATAAGTTGGATAATAAAACAAGCAGATTGACCAGGAGACATTCGCAAGCAGGACTTCAAAGGACGCTTCATAGAAGTGTTTAAGAGGTAAGCGCACACACACACAATACCAGTGTATTACGCAGAAGAGCTTTTACATCCAATGTTAAAGTCATGGAAGCTGTTATTTGACCGTTGGTCGTCTTAGAATGTGAGTAGCTGAATTCTTATTACCAGCTGTAGGACTGTGATGAAAGTGAAATAATTAAGCTCGCAGCTCAGTCAAATGTTTACAATCTCTAATAACCAAACACTACTCCAGCGGCTCTTCTTCTTCTCTAAGCAAGGCCTCGCCCCTTATTTGCATATTCCTGTGGGCGGAGGATTTCCAAAACTCCGAATAGTGACATCATGTACCCTTGAAGTAGAGGACTGTAGTCAGATTCCAGCCGTTCTCTGTAGCCCTCGCAAAGCGACACACCACTTCTCTTTTTCCTGATAGAACAGGGATCTCAGAATTTTTGCAGAGAGTCTGTGCAGGTGCGGGGTGGACTGAAACAATAAGTTCTGTTTATGCAAACATTCAAACACTAAACCACTACACAGGTAAATGATTTAAACAAATGTTTAAAGGAAAAAAAGAGAAGACTCGCTAAACTTACTGAGATACAGATCCATCTCTGGTCTCAGCCATGCAGACCCTGTTTTGTTTGGGTCTTGTCTCCCTAGGAGTGTCTGTATGACTTTGCTGTCAATAAAACAAAGAGAGATTTACTGCATGTTTGTTACACTTCATTGTTAACAGAAATTGCCAGTAGTTATGCCCTTATATTTATATATATCTAACCTGTGATATAATAGCAGCAGAACTCTGTGGATCCACACATGGAGCGGGTGAGCGCTGGACATTCACTGGGTCTCTCTCAGTGTTCAACGGAGTCACACGTGTAGCAGAGAATGGGGCCGCATTGACTTGTGGGAAGCACTGAATCCACAATGAGGAGCGCACGACTCTTCCGTTTGGCCCGGGTCACAGGACATAACAGCCTCTTCTGATTCCTCTTCTTGAATGTGTTTGTTTGACTTTGCTGTAAACACAACAAACAGAGATTTAAAGCAAGTACATTCAACTATTTTAAACTTGAAATTCAACCTAGGTATGATCAGAGCTCTGGTATAATCTGACCTGTGATGTATCCAAATGTTGATGTTTGACACTTGGACCCTCACACAGAGAAGAATCATCGGGGTCAGGACAAACAGATAAAGGTCTAGAAATACATAATAAATATTGTTGAACTTTTTTAGCAAACACGGAAGGACAATTACAAGTGAACATGGTTAAACCAAATTCTACAAGTGTTTAAGGAATATAACAAGAAGTTGATGAACTCTCAGTGGTGTAGATGTCATTGTTGACACTGCCCTCATCTCTTCACGTCTGTCTGTATGACTTTTCTGTAAATATAACAAACAGAGATAAAACACATGTACATTCAACTTTTTTAACTTGAACCAGATGTTATGATGAGAGCTCTGATGTAAATCTAACCTGTGATGTAGGAGTGCCACGAAGCCTGTATTTAGCCTGGGCAATAAATACAACAAACAGATTTAATGCACG
The DNA here is from genome assembly GCA_006030095.1 of Triplophysa siluroides. Taxonomy (NCBI): domain Eukaryota; kingdom Metazoa; phylum Chordata; class Actinopteri; order Cypriniformes; family Nemacheilidae; genus Triplophysa; species Triplophysa siluroides. The sequence continues at coordinate 19,174 of VCII01000385.1, forward strand.
TCCATTTTACTTGAACTGAAAACTAGTTATGATCAGAGCTCTGTTATAAATCTAACCTGGGAGGGATCAGCAGTAAGACTTGTGTCTGAATCTGAGGACACTCAGACTGACTGAACCTGGTAAACAAAAACAGTGACAGTGAGGAGCAAAAAATCTAGATTTTACAAATGTGTAAACAGAGGAATGTGAAATTGACAAACAAATGAATTAACTTACGGATGTTCTTCTCATCAGAAGTAGCAGCGGACACAACTCTGGATGTATCCGGGGCAAAGTATGCGCTGTACCTGATGTTGTACATGATGTTGATGATGTTGGAGCTCTATGATGTTTTTCATCAGGCAGGTTTGAAGAATGTCCAGCCTGAGCACGTAACGGCCTCCTCGGTAGCAACATCTCGAACTTCTCACTGCGAATGAGCTGTAAATACAACAAACTCAGAATTAATACATGTGTCATAGTAGAACGTGGTTTGATGTAGTAGTTACCATGAGGAATCTGGTAACGTTATAACTCAAACCTGAGAGATGTTACACCGTGAACTCCAGGCAGGTACACTCTGACATGAAGCTCTATAAATACATACAACATATTGTTAAAAAAGGACAAAACATGATTTTTATTTTAACTAAAATGCATAAAGACTTAAGACTGTGTCTATTCAACATTGCTTAAAAATCCAGTTTCTGTTCATAATGTTTACTGAGTGTATGACTTATATTACACTGAAGTGGAGGAGTTGATGTTATTCGCTGTCTCAGACATCGGATAAGATCGTTGAGTCATCCTATCTGGACCTGTACATGAAAAAACATCATAAGAATAACAGCACAAAAGTAAATGATCACAGCATCATATTGTCAAGAAGTGTCAGGTGTGAGAAAAACATATAATGTCAAGAACATAACAACAGGCTTTCAGGTGAGCTGTACTGTAAAGCAGCTGCAGACAAACAGATGATGATGATACTGTACACATGTGTACATTGAGTTAAAAATATCTTGACAAGCACAAATATGATGAGCACAAATATCACAAAGTAAAGATCCAACATTAATACATGGAATGAACGATGCTTGCGATTGTGTTTTTATGCGTGTTTCGCTACAGTACACACTCAAATACTTAACCATAGTAGAAACAGGGTATACTTTTAGTGTCGTTGGGACGTTTAACTGACTTAAATTTACATTACATTTCCATCTAAGCATTAAGCAGACGCTTTTACCCAAGGAAATTAGGAAACAAATAAGCGATATATTATGGATTTGAGTGACATAACGTTACTTTCGCGCTCACATGCAGTTCATGTCAAATCCTGATTAATCAAATAAAAACTTTAAGGAAACATATCGCAAACAACGTTACGTACAGTTTTCCACTGTCGAGGGCTCAGAGGATTTTGGAGCAGTGATCCTTACGTTATATCAGAGAAAGACTCAACTGTAAGCCATTCAGAGTGTGACAGCCAAACACTGAAGACTTTACAGCTGAGGAACTCTCGACAAAAGCAGACAAAGTACACGACAAGACTCGATAAACGCTGTGAACTCTCACGAGCACAAATGAAAACGCTGCTCTCGAGCTTATATACTGTGTGACCGTGACGTAACAATGGAAAGCATCTTTTGCAAGCCGGATAGAATAGATGTTATCATGAGACTTGAATCCTTCGCCAATAACACGCTGAATCTTGAAGAGAGAAAAATTCAAGACACATGAAAGCGGCACCATTTTTTTCATGTATAATTATTTACTCAAGTAAATGCAAGTTTATGATTTAGACAACAACAATTATCACACAAGGGTAAGATTTAAAAACAAAACATTGAGCCAGGGGTCATATACATACATTACAATATAAGAAAACCCTTGAGCCCTCTCTATTAATTATTATATTGTTATTAATATTATAAAATTATACTAGATTTTTTAACCTTCCTTTCACCTTTTTGTATGTATCACACTAACTATTGTGGATTATGAAAATAATAATAGAGGTTTAACAGACAAAGGTACGCTTGTGTTAAGAATTTGGCTAGAAAAATAGATGAAATATTGTCTTGTTAAAAAATGCTATAAAGTTTTTATAGAAATAGTTTAATTTTCAGTCACGATTTTGTTTTGCCAAAGCATTAAACATAAAACAAAAGACCTACAATAACTACACACAATAAAGGTTGATTAAAATAAGTTAATATATATATCAAATAATTTCATCTATTAGAATTTAAATCTCCAGACTCTCAGTCTTATATTTAAAAGTACACAATATTTGATCTGAGATCAAAACTGGAGATATTCTCAAAGAGATCTTCTTTAAGCTCAGAAGACAAGTGCTAATTCATGGTTGCTACGCATAAAAACCTTGAAGAATATATTATTAACTTTAAGGAGAAGTCTTTTAAAAGTACTACATCCCAAGCAACTTAAAAATAAAGCCATCAGTGATTTCATATTTGACAGTAAATGTTATCATGTTTTTCCTACAATCATTTAGCATTTCCTCTATAATTTATGTTATTATGTTAATACCTTTATGTCACTAGAAGACGAATATTTGTTTTAAAATGATTGAAAACTTCCATCACTACTATATCATCATGTTCAATTGCTCATCCCTAAACAATACAGCACACCCTAAATATTTTTATAATGAGTTTTAATGTCACATTTAATGAGGAAAGCATCTACTTGATAAAAATATACATAACAATGTTATGTTTGCCCTCATGCTACGAGAGTCAGCAGTAACTTGACCAGTTTGTCTCCTGGGTGTTGGATATACGAATGCTGCCGTCTACTTGTAATGGGTACCCAGTGCTAGGAACGAATTCGGTTCATGAAGTGAGTTTTTATCACTGAGCTAATGAAGATGATAAATAATTGTTGGACCCAGAAGGCAGAAGAGTTACAGTCAGGAGGCTTATATGATTTGAACAATAAGACTTTACTTGATATCCCAAAAAGTACAACGAAACGGGAGCCGAGCTTCCACCAAAAAGTTCAAGAAACAATAAGCAGGTAACATCCAAAAACCAGAAACTTAGCTTTTTATGTGAGGTTAACAGATCCATCGAAGGCTCAAGACTGAACACAAGAGAATAAAAAAGGCAAGTTGAAATTAGAACAAACACAGGTGTCGCTAATAAACATGAGCAGTAACACAAAGTACTCTGTATCAGCTGACGCCACCTAGAGGCTGGGAGACGGGAGACGGGAGAGGCATAACGGTGCAGAAGTGGTGATGCCAACTAACGGTTCGGAGAGTCATTACATGGTAGCGCCTTACACTACTGTGCTTGCCCAAATACAAGAACTTTGTCTGCACCTCCTTGTGAGGAAGGCTTTCTAAAGACACCTTGTAATCCCTCGCGTCCTTTTATGGATAGAAGTCCATAAAAGGATCTACTTTGTCGTCCGCCGCCCATATTGGAACGGTACAACAGCAAGCTGACTGTGTATGACTATGAAAACATATTTATTGTTGTATAAACTCAAACATAAATGTATATTTAAGAAGCATTTGTTCCGCATAATATTCGTGTTTCTATGCTAATAAACAAAAGCCGAACGTGAAGCCTCCAATCAAACTGGATAAGCAACACGTTCGGCCGCCTCGCGCAGAGCCGCCAACCAGCCCCACAACCACCCCTGGAAGCTCTACGCGAGACATAGAAAACATTTCGCCGCCTGCTATTTATACTGCTGAGAATGCAGAGTACTTCCAACGACGGTAACCCCTCAGAAATTACAATAACGTTATGATTTTTGAGTCACAGATGGTTCATTATACACATTATTGCCCGAAACACAACTCGGAAAAACGAATATATTACTAAAGGACCAACAAAAATCGCAAAACGGCACTGGGAACTGCGTCATTGATCGTTCAAAAGCAACAGCCAATGGCAAGTCTCCAACGGCAGAACTAGCTATCATTCATCATTAATGCATGTTTGCGGCATATTAGCTAATCAACACATTGCCATTTTAATAACCTGTTTCACACGATCATTCCTGCACCATATACTTCATTCTACTTAACTTAGAACCATTGTCTTCATTAGAAGACTGCCATCTAGTGGTAGCGAAGCAAAATACACTCATTCGTCGATAAACAATGACCGTCTAAAGCCAGAGGGCAGCCGTTTTAAGACAAACAAATGCAAAGTGTGTGAAGTAAGGGCTTAGCTATGTAAAATATTACTGATAAAAACTTAAATTCACTTCATTAAAAACATCTCTGAAGCGCTCGTTGTGTTGCGCTGTTAAACAGCGCCTGATCTTGTCAGCAGGTGGCACTGTTTCAACAAACGTCATTTATTCACTTAAAAAGGTGGTAAAGACAATTTATTTCTTCTTTCCAATAATGAGCTTACTGTTTCAACTATCTTTGCAGTTTTGTAGATTTGTGCAAACTTTAATGTATACAGTGTAGTATTTTGTCATCATTGAGTTAAGTGGGATACTTTCCTTTTTAATGTGCAATGATTTTTTTGATTTTTAGCTTTAATGTGCACATGCATAGTTATCCTGTAGCTCAGTGGTAAGCAAAGGTTGTGGGTTCGATCCCAGGGGAATGCAAATACCTATGTAAAAAATGTATAGGAAAATGCAAAGTAAGTTGCTTTGTCTGCCAAGTGCATACATGTAAATGTAAATAAACTTTCGGAACACCTAAGGCTGTTAAATTGTCTCTTGGTAATGAACCATTTTACTTAAACAGATGATTTGCAGATTATATTTTCTAAAAATATATATGCATTAAAGATGAGATAAATAATGTAAAATACAAGGATAAAAACTGAAATGAAATGTAGGACACATTTTGTCTATCAGGGCAACTAACTGTGAAATATAAAAGGCATTTATTAGGCCTACTGATGAAGGATATTTTCGAACTGCCAGTCAACTCGAAATTTTTACCCATGCGGTTATTGAACTCGTGTTTAACAATCAAAATCCCATCTACTTAAACAAGAGTTATTGTATACGAGGACTTAGAACAGACCTGCTTTTGACAATAAGACTCGACCAGTGAGAGACAAGTCTCTTGCTAGCCATGAATTTAACTTTTTCCTATAATGTCTTTTATGGGTTTGAGATGAAGTTCTGCAGGAATCATATTTTACTTGAAAGACACCTTTACACCCAAAAAAATAATTACATCTTTAAACTGAATTTATACACCATACAAAAAAGTTAAACATAGGGAGGGGGACATGTGTTTTTCAAGTACAAACGAAATTCAAATTAATTTAAAAAATATGTACAAAACCAAAAAGACTTAAATAACAATCATCATTATAAAACGGCGCTGACTTGCGTATTAATGGCTAAATCGGGTGGATTCTTTTTCATTTGGAAGTTTTTTTACATGCCTGTAAAGTGTAGGGACAGGTTTGTGACCATATTTTGAAAGTTACACAACCCGTAGAATCTCTTCAATGTTTTGTGTCAGACACGCATTCCACTCTGAGACAACATCCGCTCAGGATCACCTGTTTGTCCACGCAGCATTTGATTGGCTGGAAACTTCAGGCGGCACTGCGCACTCGAACACACCTGCCTGAAGCTCGCGCGTAACGCTGAGATGTATATAATGTAATCAATCATTTCAATTAAATTCACACGAAAAGCGAAGCGGTTCATCCTCACGAGGCGATCATATCTGCGTTTATTCCATTTGAGAGTTTGAGAGACGTTAATGGTCGTTGTGTTGAAAAGCTGTGGAGAATTACAGGACATGAGGGTGAGTGGATGACAGAAATGATCATTATTATGTTAAATCTTAATAATCACATTATTTCTATCAATGACAAATGTACAAATACACAAATGTGTTTTCAAGTAAAACTAATGACATTTTCTTTGACACATTAAAGGTTTATTGCACAGACTTATTTTTTTGGACATATACTTAATTATGTTTCACATAACACTGATGTTTTTTTGTTTGTAAACATGTAGAGAAAAGCTATGTATATGAGCTCTGGGGTTCATGAGCAGCAGACGAGGAGGCAGGAGGAGGTGTTACAGTAATGTGAGTTATAGAAGCAGTATTGGGATATAGTAGGGGTTGTTCTTATTAACACACAAATGCTTCATTGCTGGACTGTTGAAGTATCTCTCACAGGTGTCTCTTGCTGCTCTGGAGCTTCAGGCTGGACTTCATCCATTTCACTCTCCAGCATCTCCGTGTTCTCCATTCAACTAAACATGGGTTGACTTTTCCTCATGGGCTTCGGTCTTCTGTGTCTGGTGTCCTTCAGCTCAAATGGAGAGATGATATGCGTCTCATCTTCACCTTCAATGTCCACGAGGGTGTGAAAGGAGATCAGACTGCGATGTGACCAGCGGTTCAGGCACTGATGAATGATGGGATTTAACCTCTTGGCTGTTGCAGCTGGAGTATGTGGGACCAGCTGATATAAACAAAGGAGATGAAGTGAGTCTTGATGTTTTCAGTTTCATCTTGTCATACATTACTAGACTTTCTCTTACCTTCATATTTTGTCACCTCCGTCTGTTCAGGATTCGGGTCAGGTGGAGCAGATCGATGAAACCCTGATGAATGAAGAGATGGAGAGAGTCTCAATGTTTTACCTCAACATACAAAGTGTTTCAACTGTGAAATCTATATAAACTTTCTTACATTCATGATCAATGTTTTCAGCTTCCATCCTCAGTTTCCTCCCTGAACGTCTCTCCTCTGATCTCTCAGGTGATGCAGTTAAGGGTTGAGGATCAACACGTATCACCAGCGGTTCAAGCCTTGGATTGGATGATGGGATTTGACCCTCTCAGCTGCTGAAGCTGGTGAACATGGAGCGACTTGTTTTGGTGGAGGAGATAGTGAAAGTGTCAAGGTATCGATGCTCAATGGAGAAGCATCTCGGGACTTCTTCCTAGACTTTCTGTGAACTGCAGGACTTGTTCTGATGTCAGTCTGCATCTTCTTCAACTCTCTCTTATGTTCCAATACGTTCACGTGTTGCTCTGAATCTTCTAATCGTTTCTTGGTTTTGAGGAGATGTGTCATCACCGGCGGTGATAAAGTATAGTATGACTCTTATTTTTCTGTCATTTAATTACAGTTACATCTGATGTAGTTGAAGTTAATACTGTGTAATATATTCAATATTGGAAATGACATCAACACTATAAGTCTAACTTTAAAGATTATGCTTTAATGTATCCTTCTCACATTTGTATACTTTGGTCATTCAATAAGAATAATTGATGTAGTTATTTTTTATTTTAACAGCATAGTCCCATTTGGAAGGTAAATCTCCAGGGAGTCCTGGTCAAAATGGTTGCTGGTTCGATCCCAGCAGCCACCACCAGTGTATCCTTGAGCAAGACACTGTTGCTCCAGGGGGATTGTCCCTGTAATAAGTGCACTGTAAGTCGCTTTGGATAAAAGCGTCTGCCAAATGCCTAAATGTAAAAAATGGCAGGACAAAAAGTTACACATAAAACAACTACAGACACATCAAACAATTAGTTCATACAAGATATCAAAGAAGTTAATTAAAACATTTACAAGTTTCCCTTAACTTGGTCCATACAATATTTTTAAAAACATTTAGTGAAGGGAGTGGTTCCAACATTAAGATGCTCTGCAGTTCATTCCACAAAAAAGTGCCTTAAAAAAAAGGCTGTTTTACCAAGCTCTGTGTATATTCTTGTAATGTAGTAGAACTTGATCAACAAGCAAGCAAATATAATATGTTTGTATGTTAATATTAACATGCCATTTATATAAAAAATATGACAGACCGGTTTAATATATATTATATAATGTGTAAATGCGAAATCAAATTTATTTTTGGAAGTCACTGATCCTGAGACTGCGTTAGAGGTTGAAAGTTTAAAATCATTCCTCCTTCTGCTCTCATGACCAGGTTGTAGAGACCACGCACCGGTTTGGGTCCGGGCAGAATTCTGAACCTTGACAGCGTCTGAGCGACCACCACTTTCATTTCTGCCATATCAAAGTTCTGACCGATGCAGTTCCTAGCAGACACACACAGAAGAGAAACACTAGAAGGATCTGATTGGTGAGTCAAGCACAGATGATCTGTCACTCATCTCCCTCCGACATTAACTTGTGCGTGGGTAAAAACAGAGGGTGTATTATAGTGTGAACTGTACCTGGGTCCTGCAGAGAATGGTATTAAAGGTGATCTTTCCTTTCCCTATGTGGATCAAACCGCATGGGGTCAAACCTGAAGAGAGAGACGGCAGACATCATTCCTGATGTTCTCATTTGTTTCAGTGTCGATGAGAGCGAGTCCTCCCTCTGGATCGCTCCAGATAACAGGATTACGATGAAACCATAAATACTTATCAAGCACAAGCATCCTACAGATAGAAAAATATGATTAGCATCTGTTTTAAATATTGTTTCTATACTTGTTTAACGGCTTCTTATCTAGACGTCAGCAGCGAAGTCTCTGGATTTGATGTGACATCAGTGAAGTGAATAGCCTGTGGAATGACAAGGTCTCCTGGAATCTTCATGTCCTGCGAGAAGTATCGGGTCAGAGCCAGAACAAACTCTCCTTAATACACATGGTGGTGAAGGTAAGCTGAGTGAGGTCATCCCTACAGCCAATCAAATCAAGCATTCATTAACACATGGGTTCCCAAACCTTTCAGCCCGCGACCCCCAAAATAACAGTGCCAGGGACTCGAGACCTCCACTATCCTCGGAAGTGGGTAAAGTATACAAACATTGCGTGTAACTGCGCACATGCACTTATTAGGTCTATCCTAACACGCGCAAAATGACAACACAAAAGAACACAGAACACAGTAACATAAAATAATTTTATAGTTATTTCCTCATTGTTTTACTTGTTGTTATACATAAACCATGAACTATTATTGCAGGTCACAGGTCACATTTCATCAAACTGATTCGAGTGCTAATGGATGTCCTCTTTATGCAAACGCCGGCCTCTTTTCGTAGCCTACCTGAGGACGATAGGCTTTCTGAGTCCTGTGCTTCTCCACCCTCGTCCGCTGGCCTCCCTGCGTTGTCTTTGGTCAATATTAACCAACGTTTCATTTCGACGAATAGAAATATCCTAAACTTAAAGCCTGAAGAAGAATCTGCGTGCACATATGGGAATATGTTTTAAATTGACTTGCGGCACCTAACCTAATGCGGTTGCAAATGTGATGTAATCACCTCAGCGGTCATGATCGAGGGGGAGGAAATTCCAAAGGCTGATGGCTTTTTATTTGCATGGTTTTATTTTTAACTTAACTTATATTTTTATGTTACTGAATAAATAAGCTATTCCTAATAATGAAAAAAAAGATTTCTGGAAATCATCTTGCGTTTGTGGTATTAACATTCCACAATTCAGACTGCGCTGTTGTAACGCTTCAGTGAGGTGATGTCATGCATCTCTCTGTCCTACGGCAGTGATGTGACTTCAGCGGTCCTGATGCATCGACAGATTGTAGAAGATCCTGGAGAGGGCGTTGTTGTGTTGTCGTTCTTTTTTACATTTCTCACCATGATCCCCCAGATCAAATGTAGCAAAGGTCATTCCAGCAAGGGTTAACTCCTCTGATGCTAAAAAAGCAAAACAAACAGTCAGAGCTTTCATGTGAATTATTAATCGTACAGTTGTGTAATACTGATGATGTCTTACTGGGATATAATGTCGGCACATGTTGTCCTAAAAGATCATCTTTCAGCATGTGCAGAAGTGTTGTTTTTCCAGCATTGTCTAAACCAAGAAACACCAGTTTACAAGACTTCCTGTACAAACCTACAAAAAAAAACACACACACAAATCAACAGCAACACAATATTTTAACTGGACAACTTGACACTGTCTGTCAGGAAATATGCATATGTTTGAATGTGTCTTTGATAACAAATAAACTGCTGCTAAATGTTTGCGCACACTAATGAATATGTGTCACTATTTTTTTCCACACTTTATGTTTTATTTAGTAGTGACTGTCCAACTTTACAATTTTAATTTAAGTAGTTGCAAATGTTCAATCAACATTTGAATGGTAGTGAAAATAAAACACTTTAATTTACCTAAAAACTGAAGTATTCCACTAAAGCCTCCGTAGATCCAGTCAAATATAAATTATATTGTAAATTTGTAACCTAATAAAACGAAAATTGAAGACAATGTCTGTAAAACAGTCATAATTTGCAACATTGACTCATATATAAAGGTTTGTGTTTAAAAATCATGTGACTCACATATACTGCAAATTCTATGTAAACAAGATTAAATCATACATATTGGAATTCTTTATTATCAGATATCAATGTACCAAAAGTGTACCTCGTGATCACTTTATCATGGTACCACAACAGTAGCATTTTGAGAAATGTAAAGTCGTTGACCAGTCAGAGACCAGACGACCTTCCAATTAACATTCTACAATGCCATCCATTTAAAAGACGAACCTGGAATTAACTTATCTATTAATAAGATTTCGAACAGAACGGTTATTGATTTCGTCCTTGACGATCAAAATCCCATCTGAAACAGAGTTATTGTATGAAGACACAGAATTAAAGGTTTGCTCGCCTTTTAGGAGAATCTTTATACCACTAGGAATGGCATTAAATAAAGTGATATACTCCTTTATCGAAAATCCAAAATCGAACTTCTTAGAATATTCTAAAAAGGAATAAAATAGACCACTATCACCCATCAACTGATTAACAAAAAGATTTTATTCAAATATCATCTCTCAAAAAATTAAATTAAAACAACGGTTAGGTGAGAAACTATGTTTATAGATGAGTAACCATGATAATAAAACCTATTGGTGGTTATTTACCAAGTGAATAAGGACACTGTAACAAAAATTCAATACCTCCAATTTGCTTAAAAATAGAGTCAGGGAATAGATTCCATATAGTCAGATTTTTTAATGAACTTTTTCAACCAATTCACATTCATCACATGTTAAAGAGGGTAAAGTCAATAATTCCCACCCAGACCACCATCACTGGTCTTACTTCTTAGATCATCCTCTTTAATTTTGTGCGATTTAGTTTTTCCATGTCAAAATAATTCATCAAACGCGACATATGAGGATTTGGGACAATCTTTTACAGGGAAGAGATGTAGCTAATTACAAGTAGCGACGCTACTAACTTAACTTCGCTTTTCAGTAGCTTAGCTCAACTACAACTACTTTTAAAACATGTAGCATTTCCAGTATTTATAATGTTTTGAGAAAGCAGCGGCGTAGAGTAGGGGTGGGCGGATCGATCCTGATTGTATCGATACTTCCGATACTGAGGTTGTATCGAAAAGGATCGATCCTAACATAAAAACATCGATACTAATGTATTTTTACTACTGATTTGATTTATTTACAAATGAAGAAAAAACTTTTTCCCATACACCTAGTTTTGCACACGTTGCTCCTCCCTGCCCTGCTGTGTTTTGTAGCCTCCTATCACGTGACTCAGCAGCGCCAAGCGCAAGCACGCAGTTTTAAGAAATCGTTTTGTTATATATCGTTTTTATGTTCTGTAAGTCTGTAATTTTTACTATATTCCAGTAATAATTTGGTGCAAAGTTCATGCTTGCAAATTCTATTACAGGAATAAATAACTAAATAAATATATTTATTTGCTTTAAATTATGTCCCGTGTTTTAACATCTACATGATTAATTAGCCTACAGGCACATTAAGAGCACAAATCACAACATATTTTAGTGGTCATGAAAATGTATTCAGATTTAGCATATTAATGATGCATTCATCTGATAAATCGTGACATTTAATCTACAGGAAAGTAAATTTAAGTTCAAGTGAATGCTTCTAAAAGTAAAAAGTATCGGTATCGGTATCGGCAATACTGGCCCTGCATTTACTTGGTATCGGATCGATACCAAATTTTACAGTATCGCCCACCAGTATTTTACAGTATCGCTTTTGGTCGGTAGAGCGACCAAAAGCTACATCAAGTTCCGCCTTCAGAATTCTGGTCTGCGCCCAATGCTCTGTGCTCAACAATCCTTTCAGTGTGATGTCCTGAACCCCTATCTCCCTAAGCTCATTCCTCATCACCCCCCTCTGTGCTCCATACCTGTTGCATCTTATGACCACATGCTCTACTGACTAATAAATCATTGAGCTTAACACACGAAAAGCAAAGCGGTTCATCCTCACGAGGCGATCATATCTGCGTTTATTCCATTTGAGAGTTTGAGAGACGTTAATGGTCGCTGTGTGAAAAAGCTGTGGAGAATCTTACAGGGCATGAGGGTGAGTGGATGACAGAAATGATAATTAATTATGTTAAGTCTTAATATCACATTATGTTCTATCAATGACAAATGTACAATACACAAATGTGTTTTCAAACAAAGACAAGTTTATTCATTGCAGACATGTTAAGTTAAAATGTACAGAAATTTTCTTTGCACACATTAAAGGTTTATTTATATTTAGCACATGTACTTATTTATTTATTGCACATATAATTTTTTTTTTGCACGTATACTTGATTGTTTTGCACATATGTTGCACATAACACTGAAGTTTTCTTTTTTGCACACATGTAGAGAAAAACTATGTATAGGAGGTTTTGGGTTCACGAACAGCAGATGAGGAGTCAGGAGCAGGAGGAGGTGTTACAGTAATGAGAGTTATAGAAGCAGTATTGGGATATAGTAGGGGTTGTTCTTATTAACACACAAATGCTTCATTGCTGGACTGTTGAAGTATCTCTCCAGCAGTAACTGTGTTTCTGTTCTTTCTCTAACTTTTCTCATTTTCTTCTCCTGTTGTTCTTTGGTCTTTTTCTCAAGCCAGTGATGAAGAACAAATAATCCTTTTGTTTTGCTGGCAGGTTTGGTCTTCTCCGGATCCTTCAGGTGATCTTGTGTATCTCCAGCGAGACCATTAGGACCTGTCTTGATGATGTTTTCATGAGTGTCATTCTCCTTCTGAAGGATTTGTTGTCTGTCAGTGTTGCTCTCTGGATGTGATTTTTTCACAGGTCTCCTGCTGCTCCCGAGCTTCTGGCTGGACTTCATCCATTTCACGTTCACTCTCCAGCATCTCCGTGTTCTCCATCCAACTAAATATGGGTTGATTTTTCATCATGGGCTTGGGTCTTCTGTGTGTCTGTCCTTTAGCTCAAATGGAAAGATAAACTTCACCTCAGGCTCATCAGACTCGCTTTATCATTCACGTCCATGAGGATGAGATCAGACCGTGATGAAGGTGCTGACAGTGATATCGCCTCAGTATATTCATATAGGACGTATGGAGATGATCCTAAAGAATGAAGACATTGAGAGAGTCACAATGTTTTTATCTCGACACCATGAACCCTTGTCACATCTGATACACTTTCTCTTACCTTCATGGTCCATTTCCTTGCCATTGTTCAGTTTCTTCTCTCTGATCTTTCACTCTCCAGAATCTCTGTGTTCTCCTCCATCCAACTAAACATCGGTTGTTTTTTCCTCATGGGCTTCCGTCTTCTGTGTATGGTGTCCTTCAGCTCAAATGGAGAGATGATATGCACCTCATCTTCATCTTCAATGTCCACGAGGACCAGTTGTGAAAATAGATCAGACTGTGATGGGACCAGCGGTTCAGGCACTGATGAATCATGGGATTTTACCCTCTCTGCTGTTGAAGCTGGTGTATGTGGAACAGCTGAAATCGGCAAAGGAGTTGGAGTGAGTCTCGATGTGTTCAGTTTCATCTTGTCATACATCACTAGAGTTTCTCTTACCTTCATATTTTGTCACCTTAGTCTGTTCAGGATTCGGGTCGGGCGGAGCAGATCGAACTGACAGATGAAACCCCAGATGATTATGGAATTTCCACACCCTTGCAAGGAGTTGGACTTATTCATGCTTGATCATCCAGATGGTCTGGGTGAGACGTTGTCACGTGATTTGAGCAGTATTTGCAGCCAAACACTGTCTTGACAGTGGTGTCAACCATCAAGACTTGATGATGGAAAACATCCTGATCAACACGAAGTGGTGAGTTGAGTTTCTGTGTTGCCATAGAATTAGGCCCTCGGTTGTGACCCATTTAACCAAAGTTGTAGCTAATCCAAGCTTTGTGATAGCACACTGCAACGTTTACAGGGATGGACGACTGATGCTATTATACTGTGACTTGAATGAATTTTGCTTTTGAAATGTTTTCTCACTTCTTGCTTATGTTACAGAGCGAAATGAAGCTGTTGATGATATGGTGTGTGCTTTGGGTCCTTTGCTGCACTAGTGTGTGGCAAGCAGCAGAACATTGACTTTTTATCTGAAGGTAAGAGCACTAACAGAAAAAAGTTTTGTTAAACTCAAGCTTGCACAGTCGCTGAGAGTTCTGAGCAACAGCAACTTCCAAGGTTTAATTTGACAGAAAACAGAGAATATTCGTTCTTAACCTTCAAAATATCTTACATATTTCAGTAGCTATTGTTATATTTGACAGTGTGTACTGTATGTGATTATTCAGTGCTTTTGCCCATTCAGAATGCCGTGACTTTGACAGATTGGCGCGACTGCTTTAAACCAGACAACAACAGGCCAACATTTGAAGATTTTTAATGAATCACGCATGTTTAAGGAGGGATAAAGGTCATCTTTTCCATATCCTTTTTCTTTTCAGCTAAGTAAGGATGGCGGTTTTGTCTTTATAATATCTCACTTACTATTTGTCTAACACTTTAAAATTTCTTTATACAAAAATGGATATGTACTTTAGAAAGGGGGTCCTTCGCAATAGGTTCGTCCTTGGCATGACAAGTTTTAAAACCCCTGAATAAGGATGTTTTTTTTGGTGCTGCAGTTAATAATAATGTCTATGATTGGTCTTAATTTTTGGATACAACCAGTGTAGATAAACATACAAAAAATGCTTCATGGCGAAGAATTTCTGGTAATCAGTTCATGACACCTGACCATATATACAATCCTTTCGACATAATCCAGCACTGTAAACCTACTGGATAGTCACAGAAATAAAGTTAACCATCAATAAGGGCTGTTGTTTCACGAACTAAACTTTTCTCTTGTCATGTTCCTAGTTTCATTCGGTGTTGTAATTCTTCTTATGTTTCCTTGGGTCTTGTAAATATTCCATTGGCTAGAAAAAAATATTAATAAAGCTGATTATTATTATAAGATCTGCTATTATAAGCAATGTCATTCTGTACATAAGAAGTATTCAAGTTAATTTTAGCTTAAAGCAGCCATATACAATTTTTGTCCAGTATGTGTGTTTACATTTATGTAAGATGCGCCTTGTAGCTGATCGCAAGATCGCTGTTTACATGAACCACTTGAGCAGTACGATCCCGTGCATATGTCTGTGCGAGAAGTGACAAGGCACAAACTGCCAGATTCAAACCTGCTTTTGTGGCACGGAGGCAGAGGCACGCTAGAAGCGACTGGCCTTAATAAATAACTTCTCAGGGACATGTGTGTATTTCATGTCACAAACACCAAGATAAAAATGTACAGTTCATAAACGCAGAATAATTTCACCAAATCAATGAGCCACGTTCATCTGATGTGTTCTTACCATAGAAAAATTTAAACGAATATGTGCCTAATGATGGCTTATAGCAAACTCTAAATGTGAACATATGGCCCGTCAGTGTGCTTCACTCGTGTTACGAAGTTCAGCTGTGTTTATTTGTTTGTTAAAATATGAAAAGTGTTTGTTAAGATTTCTCATTGAACTTATATGAATAAACACTGGATTTGTATTAAGTAACAGACACAAATATTAATACATGCTGTAAAAAGAGATTTATTGTTAGTTCATATCAGAATGCATTATGTAATGTTTTTAATTTTATTGTTCTGATTAACACAGAGAAAGATATGTGGATGAATGGTTATAACCAAACAGATCTTGCCCCCATTATAGGAAAAAATACTTCATTTTTTGTCTGGTTATAAGCATTCTTCCAAATATCTTTGTGTTTATCAGAATAAAGAAATGTATACAGATTTGGAACAAATCGAAGGTGACTAAATGATGACAGAATTTTCATTTTTGGGTGAAGTATTCTTTTAAATTAATAACAGAAGCGTTAGTTTTGCCTTTTTATATTGGACATAAGTTGGATAATAAAACAAGCAGATTGACCAGGAGACATTCGCAAGCAGGACCCTTGAAAGGGAGGACTGTAGTAAGATTCCAGCCGTTCTCTGTAGCCCTCGCAAAGACACACACCACTTCTCTTTTTTCCTGATAGAACAGGGATCTCAGAATTTTTGCAGAGAGTCTGTGCAGGTGCGGGGTGGACTGAACAATAAGTTCTGTTTATGCAAACATTCAAACACTAAACCACTGCACAGGTAAATGATTTAAACAAATGTTTAAAGGAAAAAAAGAGAAGACTCGCTAAACTTACTGAGATACAGATCCATCTCTGGTCTCAGCCATGCAGACCCTGTTTTGTTTGGGTCTTGTCACCCTAGGAACGTCTGTATGACTTTGCTGTCAATAAAACAAAGAGAGATTTACTGCATGTTTGTTACACTTCATTGTTAACAGAAATTGCCAGTAGTTATGCCCTTCTGGACATTCACTGGGTCTCTCTCAGTGTTCAACGGAGTCACACGTGTAGCAGAGAATGGGGCCGCATTGACTTGTGGGAAGCACTGAATCCTGTAGTGAGCCTGGGCGGGTAACGCTTCCTTCTGTGTCTTAATCTCAGGCTGGACTGAAGCAAATAAAAAAAAATAACAATAATGTATTAAAACAAATGCGGATAAAAGAATGTGAATTGGGCAGACGTATTAACTTTCAGATCTTTTCCTCTTTTGAAGGCAGTGGAGGTGTGATGGATGATTATGTACTGAAGTACACACTCCATTTTGGCACTTCCATTTTGAATTGTTCCTGTGAATGAGGAGCGGCACGACTCTTCCATGTGGGCCGGGTCACAGGACGTAACTCTTCTGATTCCTCTTCTTGAATGTGTTTGTTTGACTTTGCTGTAACCACAACAAAGAGATTTAAAGCAAGTACATTCAACTATTTTAAACTTGAAATTCAACCTAAGTATGATCAGAGCTCTGGTATAAATCTGACCTGTGATGTATCCAAATGTTGATGTTTGACACTTGGACCCTCACACAGAGAAGAATCATCGGGGTCAGGACAAACAGATAAAGGTCTAGAAATACATCAAAAATATTGTTGAACTTTTTTAGCAAACACGGAAGGACAATTACAGTGAACATGGTTAAACCAAATACTACAAGTGTTTAAGGAATATAACAAGAAGTTGATGAACTCTCAGTGGTGTAGATGTCATTGTGGACACTGCCCTCATCTCTTCACGTCTGTCTGTATGACTTTTCTGTAAATATAACAAACAGAGATAAAACACATGTACATTCGACTTTTTTTACTTGAACCAGGCAGATGTTATGATGAGAGCTCTGATGTAAATCTAACCTGTGATGTAGGAGTGCCACGAAGCCTGTATTTAGCCTGGGCAATAAATACAACAAACAGATTTAATGCACGTCCATTTTACTTGAACTGAAAACTAGTTATGATCAGAGCTCTGTTATAAATCTAACCTGGGAGGGATCAGCAGTAAGACTTGTGTCTGAATCTGAGGACACTCAGACTGACTGAACCTGGTAAACAAAAACAGTTACAGTGAGGAGCACATTTTACAAATGTGTAAACAGAGGAATGTGAAATTGACAAACAATGAATTAACTTACGGATGTGTAGCAGCGGACACAACTCTGGATGTATCCGGAGCAAAGTATGCACTGTACCTGATGTTGATGATGTTGGAGCTAGGGATGGTAACCTT
>VCII01000386.1:0-5000 GCA_006030095.1 Triplophysa siluroides
CACCCTCGCTCCTATATACCTGCTGACACCACCGTCTGTCCCGACCTTATTGGCCGTTCGGACATGGAAGTCCAGTACCTCTTCAGCGGACCAACACCGCACGACAATTCCGAGAGGGTCCACCAAACCCGGGACTACAAACCCGCCGCGGTAGCTGAATTTTCCTGAGCCCAGATTTTTTTTGTTTTTCGATTTTCCTCTAAGTCCATACCTGTCTGGGGACCTTATGGCCGTTCGGACATGGAATTCGATAATTTTTTCATCATCAAGCGACCTCGTCCGAGACCGCGGCCGGGAGGGTGCGCCAACCCGGACACATTCGTCCGATCGCAGCTGAATTGGTTCTGGAGCTCCAGGATTTTTTTTTCCGGTTTTTGCACTAAGTCCATACCCCACACCGGCACCACTCCCCTATATCCCGTTGATTCCACCAGCTGTCGACCTTATGGAGGGTCGGATATGGAAGTCCAAACCTCTTCAGCGGACCTCCGCCGTCTCCCCAGGCCGAGAGGGTGCACCAAACCCGGATACATTCGGCCGATCGCAGCTGATTTTCCTGGAGCTCCAGATGTTTTTTTTTTTTCGATTTTCCTCTAAGTCCATACCTGTCTGGGAACCTTCTGCCGTTTCTGGGAAACCTTCTGGCCGTTCGGAACATGGGAGAGTCAAAAGAACTTTTTAGCAAGGACCGTCGGCCAGAGACAAGCGAGAGGCCCACGGGGGAGGGAGGGATGGGGGCTCGCCAAACCCGGGACACGGAAAGAGGTTCACGGCGCCTATCAAACAGGGACTGCATAGGCCGATTTCCTGGACGCGCCGAGACCGAGCCCGGGAGAGGCGCGCCAAACCCGGACACATTTCACCGTCACAGCTGATTCCCGGGAGCTCCAGAATTTTTTTTTTTTCGATTTTCCTCTAAGTCCACACCAGTCCGGCAACCTTATGGGCCGTTCGGACATGGAAGTCGAAATTTTTCAGCGGACCCTCGGCTGAACCCAAGGCCGAGAGGGTGCGCCAAACCCGGACACATTCAGCCGATCACAGCTGATTTTCCTGGAGCTCCAGAATTTTTTTTTTTCGATTTCCTCTAAGTCCACACCAGTCTGGCAACCTTATGGCCGTTCGGACATGGAAGTCGACATTTTCAGCGGACCTCGGCTGAACCCAAGGCCGAGAGGGTGCACCAAACCCGGATACATTCAGCCGATCGCAGCTGATTTCCTGGAGCTCCAGATTTTTTTTTTTTTCGATTTTCCTCTAAGTCCATACCTGTCTGGGAACCTTCTGGCCGTTCGGACATGGAAGTCGAAATTTTTTAGCGGACCTCGGCCGAGACCGAGGCCGGGAGGGTGCACCAAACCCGGATACATTCAGCCGATCGCAGCTGATTTCCTGGAGCTCCAGATTTTTTTTTTTTTTCGATTTTCCTCTAAGTCCATACCTGTCTGGGAACCTTATGGCCGTTTGGACATGGAAGTCGAATTTTTTTCAGCGGACCTCGGCCGAGACCGAGGCCGAGAGGGTCCACCCAAACCCGGACACATTCAGCCGATCGCAGCTGAATTTCTGGAGCTCCAGGATTTTTTTTCCGGTTTTTGCACTAAGTCCATACCCCACCGGCACCCTCCCCTATATACCTGATGCCCCCAGTCTGTCGACCTTATGGAGGTTCGGATATGGAAGTCCAAACCTCTTCAGCGGACCTCCGCCGCTCCCCAGGCCGAGAGGGTGCACCAAACCCGGATACATTCGGCCGATCGCAGCTGATTTTCCTGGAGCTCCAGATTTTTTTTTTTTTCGATTTTCCTCTAAGTCCATACCTGTCTGGGAACCTTCTGGCCGTTCGGACATGGAAGTCGAAATTTTTTAGCGGACCTCGGCCGAGACCGAGGCCGGGAGGGTGCGCCAAACCCGGACACATTCAGCCGATCACAGCTGATTTTCCTGGAGCTCCAGAATTTTTTTTTTTTTTCGATTTTCCTCTAAGTCCACCCAGTCCGGCAACCTTATGGCCGTTCGGACATGGAAGTCCAAACCTTTCAGCGGACCTCCGCCGCCCCAGGCCGAGAGGGTGCACCAAACCCGGATACATTCGGCCGATCGCAGCTGATTTTCCTGGAGCTCCAGATTTTTTTTTTTTTTTTTTTCGATTTTCCTCTAAGTCCATACCTGTCTGGGAACCTTCTGGCCGTTCGGACATGGAAGTCGAATTTTTTAGCGGACCTCGGCCGAGACCGAGGCCGGGAGGGTGCGCCAAACCCGGACACATTCAGCCGATCACAGCTGATTTTCCTGGAGCTCCAGAATTTTTTTTTTTCGATTTTCCTCTAAGTCCACACCAGTCCGGCAACCTTATGGCCGTTCGGACATGGAAGTCGACATTTTTCAGCGGACCTCCGCTGAACCCAAGGCCGAGAGGGTGCGCCAAACCCGGACACATTCAGCCGATCACAGCTGATTTTCCTGGAGCTCCAGAATTTTTTTTTTTCGATTTTCCTCTAAGTCCACACCAGTCCGGCAACCTTATGGCCGTTCGGACATGGAAGTCGACATTTTTCAGCGGACCTCCGCTGAACCCAAGGCCGAGAGGGTGCGCCAAACCCGGACACATTCAGCCGATCACAGCTGATTTTCCTGGAGCTCCAGAATTTTTTTTTTTCGATTTTCCTCTAAGTCCAGTCAACCTTGGCCGTTCGGACATGGAAGTCGACGTTCATTCAGCCGATCACAGCTGATTTTCCTGGAGCTCCAGAATTTTTTTTTTCGATTTTCCTCCAAGTCCACACCAGTCCGGCAACCTTATGGCCGTTCGGACATGGAAGTCGGACCGATTCGCCTCCACGGCGAGGCCGAGAAGGATGCGCTTTTTTCGGATCGAAAGGGCGACATTCACCGGTCCGTATCTCCGGTTCTCAAAGACTTAGAGAAACGAGCCACGGCTCGTTGGAAAGGCCGCGCCCAGACCTCTGCGGCGACGCCGGCCACGAGTCTCTGCGACCCCGGCAGCCGGCGCTAGAGCTCCCGGTAGCTCCGGGGGTTGAAAAATCCTATCTCCCGACCCGAAGACCCAGAGAAGCGAGACACGGCTCGTTGGAAAGGCCGGGCCGAGACCGTTCCAACGCCGCCTCATTCGTCCCTCTGGCCACCCGGGAACCGGAGCTAGAGCTCCCGGAAGGCGAAGCGGCCGACCCGCCGACTTCGACCGCCCGTATCTCCGGTTCCCGGGCTCGCAGCGAGTCGCCGCCGGCCTCGTTCGAGAGCCACCGCCGAGACCTTTCGAACGACACCGGCCTCGAGGCTCTGCGTCGCCGCGTTCCGGAGCTCGAGCCTCCGGAAGGTCACCGTCTGGACCCCGCTGCTCGCCCGCCTACATTAAGAGAGTCACATCTACTCCCGCCGGGTCCCGGCGGCGACTCGCTGCGGTCCGGTTGAGCTCTGCTCGACTCTGCTCGGCCCTCCAGCTTACCTTAAGAGAGTCCCAGTTAGTCCCGGCCCAGTTGGACTCTGCTCGGCGAGACCCGTGCACGAAGCGGCTCAGGGGCGCCGGCCAAGCCGAGCAGGAGACACTTTTTTCGGATCGAAAAGGCGACATTCACCGGTCCGTATCTCCGGTTCTCAATGACTTAGAGAAACGTGCCACGGCTCGTTGGAAAGGCCGGGCGGGGACCTTTCCAACGCCGCCTCACTCGAGCCGCTGGCTTCCCGGGAGCCGGAGCTAGAGCTCCCGGTAGCTAAGGGTTTGAAAAATCCCATCTCCCGAACCCGAACACCCAGAGGCCCGGGACGCGGCTCGTTGGAAAGGCCGGGCCGAGACCTTTCCAACGCCGCCTCATTCGTCCCGCTGGCTACCCGGGAACCGGAGCTAGAGCTCCCGGAAGGCGAAGCGGCTGACCCGCCGACTTCGACCGCCCGTAACTCCGGCCCCCGGCATCGCAGCGAGACGAGCCAGGGCCCGTTGGAAAGCCACCGCCGAGACCTTTCGAACGACACCGGCCTCGAGTCTCTACGACCACGCTGGAAGAAGTTGCTTAGGGGGACGTGTTCGCAAGCCAAGCCGAGGATGAAGCGCTTTTTTCGGATGGAAAAACCCACTTTCACCGGTCCGTATCTCCGGTTCTAAAAGACTTAGAGAAACGAGCCTTGGCTCTTTCGAAAGTCCCGCGAGAGGGCTTTCCGGAGACACCTGCCCCGTCCCGCTGCGACCCAGGCGGCCGGAGCTATCAACGCTAGAAAGTACCGCGCGGGACGCTGTTGACTTAGCGTCCGGAAAGAAGCGCTTTTTTCGGATCGAAAAGGCGACATTCACCGGTCCGTATCTCCGGTTCTCAATGACTTAGAGAAACGAGCCATGGCTCGTTGGAAAGGCAGCGACGAGACCTCTGCGGCGACGCCGGCCACGAGTCTCTGCGACCCCGGGAGCCGGAGCTAGAGCTCCCGGTAGCTCCGGGGGTTGAAAAATCCTATCTCCCGAACCCGAAGACCCAGAGAAGCGAGACACGGCTCGTTGGAAAGGCCGGGCCGAGACCTTTCCAACGCCGCCTCATTCGTCCCGCTGGCTACCCGGGAGCCGGAGCTAGAGATCCCGGAAGGCGAAGCGGCTGACCCGCCGACTTCGACCGCCCGTAACTCCGGCCCCCGGCATCGCAGCGAGACGAGCCAGGGCCCGTTGGAAAGCCACCGCCGAGACCTTTCGAACGACACCGGCCTCGAGTCTCTACGACCTTGCTGGAAGAAGTTGCTTAGGGGGACGTGTTTCGCAAGCCAAGCCGAGGATGAAGCGCTTTTTTCGGATGGAAAAACCCACTTTCACCTGTCCGTATCTCCGGTTCTAAAAGACTTAGAGAAACGAGCCTTGGCTCTTTCGAAAGTCCCGCGAGAGGGCTCTCCTACACCTGCCCCGTCCCGCTGCGACCCAGGCGGCCGGAGCTATCAACGCTAGAAAGTACACCGCGGGGACGCTGTTGACTTAGCGTCCGGGAAGAAGCGCTTTTTTCGGATCG
>VCII01000388.1:0-23596 GCA_006030095.1 Triplophysa siluroides
GAAAGAGCTTATGTAGTGACAGGAAGGGCTTAACCCAACTACAGGGATGATGGACACAGAAAAAAAAGCCGTTTTAGGCTTATAAAACCGTGTTCATAACGCTGTAATTACCGAGTGAGGGCCAAATCAGGTCAATCATCCACTCATAACAATTTTTGACACATTACCAGTAAGTTGCAAATGTACACACCTTGTTAGGCTTATGTGGCACAACTGAGAGCTGTAAAGCACATCACCACGAAGCCCAGTGTCTATGTGTGATTTACAGTTGGTTTGAGCTGAATAACTCATTAATAAACACATTTAATATACTTAGTAAAAAAAGTTATCCCACTCATAACCTATTCGATGGGGTGTAAATAGGTGTATAATGGACACAGCGTTTTTAGGCTTAATAAACGTGTTATAACGCTGTAATTAACAGGTGATGGCCAAGTCAGTCAAATCATCCCACTCATAACACTTTTGACACATTACCAGTAAGTTGCAAATGTACACACCTTGTTCAGGCTTATGTGGCACAACTGAGAGCTGTAAAGCACATCACCACGAAGCCCAGTGTCTATTGTGTGATTTACAGTTGGTTTGAGCTGAATAACTCATTTAATAATAACACATTTATATACTTAGTAAAAAACGTTCCCACTCATAACCTATTCGATGGGGTGTAAATAGGTGTATAATGGACACAGCGTTTTTAGGCTTAATAAACGTGTTATAACGCTGTAATTAACAGGTGATGGCCAAGTCAGTCAAATCATCCCACTCATAACACTTTTGACACATTACCAGTAAGTTGCAAATGTACACACCTTGTTCAGGCTTATGTGGCACAACTGAGAGCTGTAAAGCACATCACCACGAAGCCCAGTGTCTATTGTGTGATTTACAGTTGGTTTGAGCTGAATAACTCATTTAATAATAACACATTTATATACTTAGTAAAAAAACGTATCCCACTCATAACCTATTCGATGGGGTGTAAATAGGTGTATAATGGACACAGCGTTTTTAGGCTTAATAAACGTGTTATAACGCTGTAATTAACAGGTGATGGCCAAGTCAGTCAAATCATCCCACTCATAACACTTTTGACACATTACCAGTAAGTTGCAAATGTACACACCTTGTTCAGGCTTATGTGGCACAACTGAGAGCTGTAAAGCACATCACCACGAAGCCCAGTGTCTATTGTGTGATTTACAGTTGGTTTGAGCTGAATAACTCATTTAATAATAACACATACAGGCATTGTCCATTCTTTACTCCCATTAAATGTACGAATATTCATGCCACAAATAGCTTATTTGACAGGGCTTATAGGTAAATGATGGACACACCGTTTTAGGCTTAATAAACGTGTTATAACGCTGTAATTAACAGGTTAGGCATTGTCCATCAATTACCTACGAGGTGCCCATTAATAAGTTACGAATATTCATGCCACAAATAGCTTTTTTGACAGGCTTCCATAGGTAAATGATGGACACCCGTTTTTAGGCTTAATAAACGTGTTATAACGCTGTAATTAACAGGTGATGGCCAAATCAGTCAAATCATCCCACTCATAACATTTTTGACACATTTCCAGTAAGTTGCAAATACACACCTTGTTCAGGCTTATTTGGCACAACTGAGAGCTGTAAAGCACATCATCACGAAGCCCAGTGTCTCCTGTGTGCTTTACAGTTGGTTTGAGCTGAATAACTCATTGAATAATAACACAAATTGGCATTGTCCATCATTTACCTACGAGGTGCCCATTAAATAAGAATGTACATGCCACAAATAGCTTTTTTGACAGGGCTTCATAGGTAAATGATGGACACAGCGTTTTAGGCTTAATAAACGTGTTATAACGCTGTAATTAACAGGTGATGGCCAAATCAGTCAAATCATCCCAGTCATAACCTTTTTGACACATTTCCAGTAAGTTGCAAATGTACACACCTTGTTCAGGCTTATGTGGCACAACTGAGAGCTGTAAAGCACATCACCACGAAGCCCAGTGTCTATGTGTGCTTTACAGTTGGTTTGAGCTGAATAACTCATTTATAATAACACATTTATATACTTAGTAAAAAAACGTATCCCAGTCATAACCTATTCGATGGGGTGTAAATAGGTGTATAATGGACACACCGTTTTTAGGCTTAATAAACGTGCTATAACGCTGTAATTAACAGGTGATGGCCAAATCAGTCAAATCATCCCACTCATAACATTTTTGACACATTTCCAGTAAGTTGCAAATGTACACACCTTGTTCAGGCTTATGTGGCACAACTGAGAGCTGTAAAGCACATCACACGAAGCCCAGTGTCTCCTGTGTGATTTACAGTTGTTTGAGCTGAATAACTCATTGAATAATAACACAAATTTATCATTTACTACGAAAAAAACGAATGTACATGCCACAAAACTATTCGATGGGGTTCCATAGGTAAATGGACACACGTTTTTAGGCTTAATAAACGTGTTATAACGCTGTAATTAACAGGTGATGGCCAAATCAGTCAAATCATCCCACTCATAACATTTTTGACACATTTCCAGTAAGTTGCAAATGTACACACCTTGTTCAGGCTTATTTGGGACAACTGAGAGCTGTAAAGCACATCACCACGAAGCCCAGTGTCTATTGTGTGATTTACAGTTGGTTTGAGCTGAATAACTCATTTAATAATAACACATTTATATACTTAGTAAAAAAACGTATCCCACTCATAACCTATTCGATGGGGTGTAAATAGGTGTATAATGGACACAGCGTTTTTAGGCTTAATAAACGTGTTATAACGCTGTAATTAACAGGTGATGGCCAAATCAGTCAAATCATCCCAGTCATAACATTTTTGACACATTTCCAGTAAGTTGCAAATGTACAACCTTGTTAAGGCTTATGTGGCACAACTGAGAGCTGTAAAGCACATCACCACGAAGCCCATTGTCTATTGTGTGCTTTACAGCTGGTTTGAGCTGAATAACTCATTTATAATAACACATTTATACTTAGTAAAAAAAACGTATCCCACTCATAACCTATTCGATGGGGTGTAAATAGGTGTATAATGGACACAGCGTTTTTAGGCTTAATAAACGTGCTATAACGCTGTAATTAACAGGTGATGGCCAAATCAGTCAAATCATCCCACTCATAACACTTTTGACACATTACCAGTAAGTTGCAAATGTACACACCTTGTTCAGGCTTATGTGGCACAACTGAGAGCTGTAAAGCACATCACCACGAAGCCCAGTGTCTATTGTGTTATTTACAGTTGGTTTGAGCTGAATAACTCATTTGATAATAACACATTTATATACTTAGTAAAAAAACGTATCCCACTCATAACCTATTCGATGGGGTGTAAATAGGTGTATAATGGACACAGCGTTTTTAGGCTTAATAAACGTGTTATAAACGCTGTAATTAACAGGTGATGGCCAAATCAGTCAAATCATCCCACTCATAACACTTTTGACACATTACCAGTAAGTTGCAAATGTACACACCTTGTTAAGGCTTATGTGGCACAACTGAGAGCTGTAAAGCACATCACCACGAAGCCCAGTGTCTATTGTGTTATTTACAGTTGGTTTGAGCTGAATAACTCATTTGATAATAACACATTTATATACTTAGTAAAAAAACGATCCCACTCATAACCTATTCGATGGGGTGTAAATAGGTGTATAATGGACACAGCGTTTTTAGGCTTAATAAACGTGTTATAACGCTGTAATTAACAGGTGATGGCCAAATCAGTCAAATCATCCCAGTCATAACATTTTTGACACATTTCCAGTAAGTTGCAAATGTACACACCTTGTTCAGGCTTATGTGGCACAACTGAGAGCTGTAAAGCACATCATCACGAAGCCCAGTGTCTCCTGTGTGCTTTACAGTTGGTTTGAGCTGAATAACTCATTGAATAATAACACAAATTGGCATTGTCCATCATTTACCTACGAGGTGCCCATTAAATAAGTTACGAATGTACGTGCCACAAATAGCTTTTTTGACAGGGCTTCCATAGGTAAATGATGGACACACCGTTTTTAGGCTTAATAAACGTGTTATAACGCTGTAATTAACAGGTGATGGCCAAATCAGTCAAATCATCCCAGTCATAAATTTTTGACACATTTCCAGTAAGTTGCAAATGTACACACCTTGTTCAGGCTTATGTGGCACAACTGAGAGCTGTAAAGCACATCACCACGAAGCCCAGTGTCTATTGTGTGATTTACAGTTGGTTTGAGCTGATAACTCATTTGATAATAACACATTTATATACTTAGTAAAAAAACGTATCCCACTCATAACCTATTCGATGGGTGTAAATAGGTGTATAATGGACACACACGTTTTTAGGCTTAATAAACGTGTATAACGCTGTAATTAACAGGTGATGGCCAAATAAGTCAAATCATCCCAGTCATAACATTTTGACACATTTCCAGTAAGTTGCAAATGTACACACCTTGTTCAGGCTTATGTGGCACAACTGAGAGCTGTAAAGCACATCACCACGAAGCCCAGTGTCTATTGTGTGATTTACAGTTGGTTTGAGCTGAATAACTCATTGAATAATAACACAAATTGGCATTGTCCATCATTTACCTACGAGGTGCCCATTAAATAAGTTACGAATGTACATGCCACAAATAGCTTTTTTGACAGGGCTTCCATAGGTAAATGATGGACACACCGTTTTTAGGCTTAATAAACGTGTTATAACGCTGTAATTAACAGGTGATGGCCAAATAAGTAAAATCATCCCACTCATAACACTTTTGACACATTACCAGTAAGTTGCAAATGTACACACCTTGTTCAGGCTTATGTGGCACAACTGAGAGCTGTAAAGCACATCATCACGAAGCCCAGTGTCTCTGTGTGCTTTACAGTTGGTTTGAGCTGAATAACTCATTGAATAATAACACAAATTGGCATTGTCCATCATTTACCTACGAGGTGCCCATTAAATAAGTTACGAATGTACATGCCACAAAGTTTTTGACAGGGCTTCCATAGGTAAATGATGGACACACCGTTTTTAGGCTTAATAAACGTGCTATAACGCTGTAATTAACAGGTGATGGCCAAATAAGTAAAATCATCCCACTCATAACACTTTTGACACATTACCAGTAAGTTGCAAATGTACACACCTTGTTCAGGCTTATGTGGCACAACTGAGAGCTGTAAAGCACATCATCACGAAGCCCAGTGTCTCTTGTGTGCTGACGAATGTACATGCCACAGATAACTTATTTGACAGGGTCTACATAGGTAAATAATGGACACACGTTTTTGCTTCTGGAGCACAAAGATGAGCTTTAAAGTACATCATCACGAAGGACCATGTCTCTTAGGCACTCTGCAGTTGGTTTAGACTGTATAACTCATTGCCGAAGTAAACAAGACCACCGACAGGGTTCTCGCCCTGTGCACCAGTCGGGGCCGCTTTCAAATAAATCGCAGGTGTGAGAAAACTAGGTTTGGATACACATTGCGCTTTTAGGACTCGAAATTCGAAGCGAAAGGCTCTTGGGTGTTTGGGCGTGCGTCGCACCGCCGCTCGGGGCCTATCTGCTCGAATATGGCCAGTAAGCACCGATACGGAGCGGTATTCGGCGGCCGGCAACGAGAACCCCACGTCTCGGGTTCTTTGGGGCTTCGGGGGGCGTCCGGGGCGTCGGGTGGGCCTCCGGTGCGTTAGGCTGCAAGGGGATGCATAGGCGTTTCGTGGACGGAGGCGTGTCCATTGGGATGCCCCGCCCAAAATAGGTGGCAAGGGGGATGCGTAGGCGATTCGTGTACGCCGGATGCGGAGCCGGGCCCTAGGGTGCAAGGGGACGTTTAGGCTTCATTCTGACTGCCCACTCGCCACCTAATCGACGCGCGCGAAATAGGTTACAGGCGTACGTGCAGTCGCCCTCTGGTTGCTTCGCCTCGTATTGCCCCTAACCTTGTTTCCGTGGGGCGCTTTTCGGGCATTTTTCACGTGGTCCCCGGGCGGCGTGGGCGCACCGAGACACTGCGGATCGCGTTTGGGCAACTTCCCCTTCGTTTCGGGACCGCCGCGCGACCTGGGAAAAATCTGGGGGCGCTGGCGCGCAGCGTCCATTTGGTGCCGTCCATTTCGCGTCATTTAAGTTACCCAATACATCTGATGGCCTAAGGCATGAACTGAAATTAGCAAGGGCAGCAGCGGCTGCTAACGCCGAAGCGGAAAGTCTTAAAGCAGCTGCTGAAGAAGAATACGAACTGTCAAATTCACTTCAGCAAATTAAAACTAATACAGTGCCTCTTACTCCAGTCAAAATTTATAGTGAAAATGTTGCAATGCAGATTCCTATTATACGTCCGGGTCACCAGCCTAATCGGAGTGCAAAAACAGCCGGCACAGTAAATTCGGTTACAGTCTCACAATCAGATGCAAGACCACAGACCACCTCTTATTCACCAGTGCGCCAGCCTTCCATGGACACCAGTGAAGCAAACAGATGTGAGAAGCAGGGTAACGCGTCACCAAGTGTAATCAGTGACCACGAGTTTATTGAGCCGACTCGTCACCACTCGCACAGAGGTGAAGCCACCTGGATCCCAAGGCAGGTACCCAGCACTGCACATAGAAATTAATACAGTTACAGAGAGCTCCCCCACAATGTGAAACAAACCAGTGGTGAGTCCAAGCCTCCCCAGCCTTACTATGCACAGTCATTCCCTACGTACAACACAAGCCCACCCAGTACAGTGGCCGCAACAGACCTAAGGAAGTACCTGATGCGACCAGAGCTGGTGAGTTCAGGCCTACTGAAGTTTGATGACAAGCCGGAGAACTACTGAGCCTGGAAGGCATCATTTATCAGCTCTACTGGTGATCTGAAACTCACCGCCAGAGAGGAACTTGATTTGCTGTGCAAATGGCTTGGGCCTTCGTCATCTGAGCAAGTCAGAGCGGTACACATTCACAATGCACTAACAGGCCTCAGGATGTTATGGCAAAAACTGGAAGACGTTTATGGCTCACCTGAGGTGATTGAAAACGCTCTTTTGAAAAAAGTTGAAGATTTCCCTAAGATCTCAGCTAAAGAAAACCACAAGCTAAGAGAATTAGGAGACATTCTCATGGAACTTGAAGCAGCCAGAGCAGATGGATACTTACCTTGTCTCTCGTACCTCAGCACCTCCCGCGGAGTGAGCCCAATAGTCCAGAAACTCCCTCCCAACCTACAAGAGAGGTGGATTACTGTGGGATCACATTACAAGGACCAACACAGAGTGTCATATCCTCCTTTTGCGTCTTCGTCAACTTTGTCTGTGAACAGGCAAAAACACGCAACGATCCCATCTTTGCCAGCATAACAGGAGCATGGTGTGCAACAAAGACAAAAAAGAGTGTTTTCCAGCCAGCCAGTCATCACGTGAGAACATCAGTTGCTGTGAGAAGGACAGAAATCTCTACAAGTGGCAGCGACAGCGATAATACAACAGCAGTCGGGAAACATGAGGATCCCGACAAACAATGTCCACTACATAAAAAGCCTCATCCATTGAGAAAATGTTGTTGCTTCAGAAACAAAACTCTGGATGAAAGGAAAGCGTCTTTAGAACCAGTGTGCTGACAAGTGGACGCCACTCCATCCTCAGCCCATGCACCAGCAGCTTAATGGTCAGAGAGAAGATTGACAGCGCTGTACTACCTCACACCTCTCCATGTGTGTCTCATACAGCGAATGAAACAGACAGCCTGGGCAGGGATGTGTTTCACAGAACACAGCGTGACGACCAGCTTGGCCTGTCCATCGAAGATGAGTTGTTCCTTGATCTCATGGATAAAGAGGTCTACATAGACGAAGCAAACTGCTGGGTAGCACCGCTACCATTCAAGCCAAACAGGCTGCGGCTGCCCAACAACAGACGGCATGCTATCAACCGCCTCGCCTCCCTCCGCTGCATGCTGGAGAAGAAACATGGCATGAAAGAGCACTTATTCAACTTCATGCAAGCAATGTTTGACGCTGACCAAGCAGAGCCTGCCCCAGTGCTAAGGCCACAACAAGAATGCTGGTACCTACCAATATTCGGTGTTTATCACCCACAGAAAAAGGACAAAATACGCGTAGTGTTTGATTCCAGTGCTAAGCACAAAGGCACCTCCCTCAATGACGTTCTTCTCAGTGGGCCTGACATGAACAACACCTTACTGGGGGTCCTCATGCGCTTCCGCAGAGAGCCTGTAGCGGTAACTGCAGATGTGCAGCAGATGTTCTACTGCTTTGTTGTCCATGAGGAGCATCGTGATTTTTTAAGATTTTTGTGGTTTGAAGACAAGCCAAACAAACACATCATTGAGTACCGCATGAAAGTGCATGTTTTTGGCAACTCTCCTTCCCCTGCGGTAGCCATCTACGGCCTGAGAAGAGGAGCCGTACACGGAGAAAAGGAACATGGCAGTGAAGCTAAGCAGTTCGTCATGAGAAACTTCTATGTTGACGATGGGCTTTCCTCATTCCCCACCGATGAAAAGGCCATCGCCGTACTGAAAAACACAAAAGAAATGTTAGCAGAGTCAAGCATCAAGCTACACACAATAGCCTCTAACAGCCGTGCTGTGATGGATGCCTTTCCCCCTGAGGAGCGGGCCAAAACCTGGTCGATCTAGAGCTAACTGCTGACCCCTTGCCACTGCAGCGCAGTTTGGGACTCACCTGGAACTTGCAGTCAGACACGTTCACCTTCCGTGTATCCAGAGAGAAGAAGCCATTTAGTAGAAGGGGAATCCTGTCTACAGTCAATGGACTTTACGACCCCCTGGGTCTTGTGGCACCAGTCACAATTCAAGGAAAGGCCTTAGTCAGAGAGCTGTCTGCCGAACAAGCTGAATGGGACACTCCTCTGCCAGCGCTGAAAGAGGAACAATGGAGAATGTGGACGGACTCCCTCTGTGAGCTAGAACAGCTTCAGATTGAAAGAACCTATGTGTCTGTTTCTTTGTGTTCCACAAAACACAGAAAACTCTGCCTCTTCTCCGACGCTTCCACTATGGCCATATCAGCAGTGGCCTATCTCAAAACAACAGATGAAAAAGGACATGCTCACATTGGATTTCTCATGGGCAAGGCAAAGCTGGCTCCTCATCCCCCGCACACTGTTCCACGGCTCGAGCTTTGTGCTGCTGTCTTGGCTGTTGAAATGGCAGACTTAATTACAGAAGAACTCGACGTAGACATCCACAAAGTCACATTCTACACAGACAGCCGTATTGTATTGGGCTACATCAACAACACAAGTAGAAGATTCTATGTATATGTCGCCAACAGAGTCACTCGGATCAGAAAGTCAACAAGCCCTGAACAATGGCACTTTGTTAGCACAGAACACAACCCTGCAGACCATGGGACTCGCTCAGTGCCAGCAGCCATGTTGAAAGACACCAACTGGTTCAAAGGCCCCGCCTTCTTAGCCAAAGACACCTCACAGCCAGAGGAGTTTGAACTCATTGACCCTGAAGCAGACGCAGACATACGCCCACAGCTCCAAGCCTTCATAACCAAGGCCTTCGGAAAGCGAGCTGGGGTCAAACCGATTTGAACGCTTCTCCAGCTGGAAGTCACTCATTCGAGCCGTTACCAAGCTCATACAGAAGGCCAGGTCCTGTGCAAAGGGCTCAACCAAAAATACAGATGAGTTGCAAAACTAATAGTTATCAGAAATGCTCAACAAGACAAGTTTGCTGAGGAGATTAAATGCCTTTCCAGAGGTGAAGTCATCCAAAAGTCAAGCCCTCTCAGGAAACTGAATCCAATTGTGGATATGGACGGCCTGCTGAGAGTTGGAGGACGCATTGCTTTGGCTGACATACCTTGGGAAGAGAAACACCCAATCATTGTACTCAGAAAACACCATGTAGCAACCTTATTGGTGAGGCATTACCATGCAAGGGTCGCTCATCAGGGAAGACATCTGACAGAGGGTGCTGTTCAATCCCTATCATTTTGAGGGAGAGGACGCTGTTCGCCGCTTTTCCACTCGAGTTTCAATTGTTATGGTAGTTGTAAAGCTATCTGAATGACTGTAATCAGCAAAATCCATCGGAATAATAACTGGTTCTTATGGATCTTACCGACTCTGATGACTTCACCTGGCTGTTAGCGGTTGGTAGCAAGTGTCTGCGGCTAGCTGTGTAGCTAACCAGCCACGGCTTCTCTTAGCTCTGCTTGCATCATCAGCGCTCACAGCTCCTCGTGGTGTTCACCGCGATCCACATCTTTTGGCCTCGACTTCTCCAGCTGCGTCACGGATGATTTCCTGGTGTCGAGTTCTCTTCTTGCTCTGCATATTGCCTCTGTGGCTTACGGCTAACAATAGATGTGGAGCCCGTTTGAGCGGCATAATGATCTACTCGGCCACTCGACTGATGGAATATAACAATTATAACACTCCATTATGTATATCAGTCATTAAAGAACTTGGACTCCTACGTCGGCCCCGTTACATCCACAGAAGCTTTCGGCGAAAGTTTGTTCACTCCCGGTCTGGTGACACCATCCCTTCCATCTGGGCAGCTGTGCGCCCTGTCGCATCTCTTCCACGTCATCAGAACACTGATACTCGGTGGACTAATAGTACTGGAGATACTGCTACAGGCGTCACACATGGAAATAGACAGAAAACGTGGAGTGGATTTTAGCCTACTTCGACCAGTACAAAGACTCACGGCTTTGTCCAATATTAAAATTGAATTGTTTAATACACAATCCCTCACAAACAAATCATGTTTTATACATGATCATATTCAGGACAAAGGTTTGGACATAATGTGCCTCACAGAAACCTGGCATCAACCAGATGTTTTTTCTGTTTTAAATGAGACCTGCCCTTCTGGCTATTGTTATCTTCAAAAAGCTCGTAGCACTGGCCGTGGTGGTGGCTTGGCTGTTATTTACCGCAGTCAGTTGGATTTGTCCCCTCTGGCCCTCCCTGAACTGTATACCTTTGAATGTCTGGCATTTAATTTTAATCGTAAGCCTTCTCTCCCATTGACAGTACTACTAATTTACCGGCCACCCAAGTCAAATTCATGTTTCATTTCAGAGCTGTACAATCTGCTTTTAAATTTCTGTGCAACCTCTTCCAATATAGTAATACTTGGAGATTTTAACATTCATGTTAATAATCCCTCTTGCCATTTTGCTACAGAATTTTTGCAGTTACTGGACTGCTTAAACCTCAGACAATATGTTGATGTTCCCACACACATCAAGGGGAAAACTCTTGATTTGGTCATCACTGAGTCTGCTCCCCTAAGTGAACTATTTGTGTATGATCTGGGTGTATCTGACCATAAGGTCATCTCAATGGAGCTGCCTTTATTGTCTTCCTATATCAAACACAAACGTGAAATAAGTTTCAGAAACCTGAAGAACATAAACACAGAAGACCTGTCTGTAAGCCTTCAACATCTTAATTCTGCAGATTTCTCAACGGCCACTGAATCTGTGGAATTTTACAATAAGACATTGAGCAGTATTTTGGATTTCCATGCACCCATCAAAGTCAGAACAGTTATGTTTTCCCGTTCAGCTCCTTGGTTCACAAGTGACCTGCGGAAAATGAAGGCTGCTGGTCGTGCCTTGAGCGGCAGTACAAAGCCTCTGGACTTACTGTTTATAAACTGGCTTATCGGGACCACCAAAAAGCTTATTCAAAGTCCATCAAAGAAGCACGGTCACAGTACTATTCAAATATTATTCAAAATAGTTCTGGCAATTCTAAAAAGTTGTTCTCTACCATAAATCATCTGCTTAAACCTCAAGTTGCTCCGCTCACAGGAGCCACGGAAGAACAATGTAATAATTTTATGACATTTTTTAAAACAAAAATTGCCAAAATTCGCTCCTCCTTCTCTGTCCCCTCCTCCTCTCGTCGGTTCCAACTGCTGATCTGCAGTCTGGTGTTTCGAGACTGCTCTGCTGTTTTCCAGAAATCACTCTACTTGAGGTTGAGGATACTATTAGGGGGATGGGATCCTCCTCTTGTGCCCTCGACCCCTTTCCTACAGCTTTGGTGAAAGCAAATTTCTGCCATCAGTTCCCTTATCACCATGATAATAAACCAATCTCTTCAATCTGGTCATGTACCTTCTGCTTTAAAAACAGCAATAATCAGACCACTACTCAAGAAACCTACCTATGATCCTCAAATTCTGGCTAATTATAGGCCCATATCCAACCTGCCATTTCTTTCCAAGGTTCTGGAGAAAGTTGTTGCCAGACACCTTCAGGACCATCTCAAATGCAACAACATTTTTGAAAAGTTTCAGTCTGGTTTCCGTTCTGCTCATAGCACGGAAACAGCCTTAGTGAGAGTTACAAACGACCTGCTGATGACAGCTGATGCTGGTTCACCATCCCTCCTTGTCCTTCTGGACCTCTCTGCAGCGTTTGACACCGTTGACCACGGTATACTTCTCAACCGGCTACACCATTCTATTGGACTTAATAACACCGTTCTGTGCTGGTTTGAGTCATACCTCACAGACAGATCTGAATCTGTGGCGATGGGAAGCTCAAGGTCCTGTTCACATGCTGTAGATTGTGGGGTACCACAAGGGTCAGTTCTTGGACCTATTTTATTTATTCTTTACATGCTCCCCCTTGGTAAAGTCATCAGCCGCTTGGGAATTTCTTTCCATTGTTACGCTGATGATACACAATTATATATGAAAACTGATATTAATCCGTCATCATCTTCAACAACTTTAACCACACTCACTGCCTGTCTGGAAGAGATAAGGGAGTGGATGAATCAAAACTTTCTCCAGTTGAACAGTTCAAAAACAGAAGCTATTCTCATTGGTTCCCCTCATCAGACTAGAACATCGACCATAAACTGTATTACATTTTCAGGGCAGCACATTCCCCTATCAACAGTAGTTACAAATCTCGGCGTCAGGTTTGACCCTCTTCTAAACTTTGAGGCCCATATCAAACATCTTTGCAAAACATCTTTTCATCACCTCAGGAATATAGCCAGACTCCGCCCCTCACTCGCCATACATGATGCAGAAAAACTCGTCCACGCCTTTGTCTCCTCCAGACTGGACTACTGTAATGCTCTGCTCATTGGGATTCCCGACAAGAGCATCCAGAAGCTCCAGTATATACAGAACAGTGCTGCCAGGATTCTGATGAGGGTGCGTAAATACGAGCACATTCCAAATTCTTCAATCTCTACATTGGCTTCCAATTTCTGCTCGGATCGAATATAAAGTCCTTCTCCTCACACATCAGTGTATCCATGGAAATGCTCCCTCCTACCTTAAAGAACTTCTTACTCCACAGATCGCAGCACGTTCTCTCCGTTCCACAAACACTCACAGGCTCCTTCCTCCAAGGACCAAGACTCGCACAATTGGGGACAGAGCCTTTTGTGCTGCCGCCCCTCGCCTGTGGAATGCCCTCCCTGAACATCTGAGGGCTCCACAAACGACTGATGGTCTTAAAAAGAGTTTAAAAACGTACCTTTTTAAAAAGTCCTTCAATGTCCCTTTTTGAACATCTGAGGGCTTCACAAATGACTGATTTTATGTTTCTTTTAGTGCTTAAATTGTGTTAATCTTAGTTGGTATTTGTTTTTAATTGACTTCTTAAATTGCCTAATTAACTGTTTTATTTTATTACGACACTTTTGTAGCACTTTGAGATTTTCCTTAAAATGTAAAGTGCTTTATAAATAAAATGTATTATTATTTATTATTATTATTAATCTGCTGGACTGTGGCTGATTGGAGGCAAGAGACTGGTGTCAAGCATCATACATAGATGTGTGACCTGTAATAAGCTGAGAGGAAGAATGGAAGAACAAAAAATGTCAAACCTACCTGCTGAACGACTCGACCCAGGTCCTCCGTTCACAAATGTGGGTGTCGATGTGTTTGGCCCATGGACCATAAGCTCAAGACGAACCCGTGGCGGCATTGCAGAGACTAAACGTTGGGCAGTCATCTTTAATTGCATGGTAACAAGAGCTGTGCATATCGAAGTGCTCGAGTCTCTGTCCTCTTCAAGCTTTGTTAATGCACTAAGGAGATTCACAGCTGTCCGTGGTCCTGTCCGCCTGTTTCGTTCTGACCGAGGAACAAACTTCATAGGGGCATGCAAGGAACTTCAGATCAAATCTGATGACCATGAACTGAATACTTACCTTCACGATCAAAGCAGCACTTGGACCTTTAATCCTCCCCACTCCTCTCATATGGTGGAGTGTGGGAGCGAATGATAGGTATTATTCGTAGAATACTGGATGCACAGCTGTTAAAGACAAACATTGCTCACCTGTCTCATGAAGTTCTGAGCACACTTACAGTATGTCTGAAGTCATGGCCGTTATGAATGCTAGACCCCTTGTTCCGGTGTCATCCGATCCAGACATGCCCACAGTCCTCACACCTGCCATGCTGCTAACACAGAAAGTCGACCCAGTGTTGCCACCCGTGGGAGAGTATGACCTTAAAGACATATACGGCAAGCAGTGGAAGCAAGTACAGGTGTTGACCGACGCATTCTGGAAACGCTGGCGTCAAGAATACCTGGTGTCACTCCAACCAAGGAGAAAGTGGCACGTGAACAAGCCAAACCAGAGATGTCGCGCTGCTCAAGGATGCACAGGTCAAGCGGAATGAATGGCCTGTCGGAGTGGTGGTGAACGATATTCCCAGCAAAGACTCTAAAGTTCACAAAGTGGACGTGAGGGTGGTTAGACGGGGTACCCAGAGGGTGTATTCTAGACCAGTCTCAGAAGTTGTTCTACTTGTAAAAAAGGAATAGTGTTATAATACATTATAACAAGCGGGGAGTGTGATGTTCTGTTGTTTATCTGGGGAAAGGGAGACCTCTAGTGGTGACTAACATAATGTAATGTTTATTTTGTACTATCTGCCTTGCCGTAGTTCGAAGAGACATGGTGAAGTGAACGGTCGCATATTTTTTCTCTCTTGACTTAAGTTGGCCAGAAAAACTTTGCCTGTAAGTACAAGCTCATACTGTTATCTTGTCATTAAGTACTAAGAATACTAGTAATGAAATCCTCTGTTAACGAGTTTAAGTTCGTTCTAAATGTGTATTTTGATCGTGTATGCTAAAACGCTAGCATCGTAATGGAATTTCCCATAGACGTTAGCCTTAAGCTAACACATTTGTTTCTGTATGCTTTTAACAGACAATATTTCAACTACGTCTGCTCCTGTGTGAAATACTGTGATGTATTCTTGTATTTTTGTAGTTTTACAGTGCTTCCTGAGTAAAGTTTGGAAAAGATAACAAGCTTCATTCTTTGTCTTGGGGATCCTGTTAGCTATCTGCCGAACTAATGTAACAGGCTAGACCTCGTCACCCACATACAGAAGCAGGGGCAGAATAAAACCCTTGAATCGATTCTGAATGCTGCGATCCAGTGATCTTACAGACACACCAGAAGATAGGTTTTAGAATATTCTTACACATATTTAACACATAGTCTGGTTGCATATACTGTACGTATATATGGTGGTCATTACATACACTGCAGAATCTGGAAAATGTTGAACATTTAAGAAAGGCAAGAATTTTGAAAACAAAGGTTTGTTTTTAATTTTGTCCTAAGCTTGATTGGCCTGGACTGTCCACTGATAGTCAAAACGATCATACAGGTCCTGCATAATTGTCCCCTATCCAGCACTTACTATATTTACCCACAAACATTTAAACAGTGATGCTCAAAGAAGTGAACACGTTGCACTTCTAACACTTTCAACATCTTCCTAATTCTGCAAGTGTTTGTGTGTTTATATATATAAACACACAAACTATATAAACACACAAATATATATATATATATGTATATATGTATGAATCAAAGAATTAAGAATTAAGAATAAATTCAAATGTAATTTAATTAATGTGAAATTGAACATGTACTATCCAACATCTATTTACAGAAATAACAGATCTTTAAACCCTTTAAACATATAAACACTTAATAATGTTTCAGAAATACCAAACTGAATAACAGATCTGAGTACAAACATCATCAAGCCCAACTTAAAGTTTTAGACTCTCCAAACTGGACTAAGAACACAAAGGTTGGTGGCATACAGCAAAAATACTGTACTTGTAAAATTACTTTTAAACAATGTAATCATTCTTTTGTGTATAACACAGCATGTGGGCATATTTTGTTTTTTTCTGACACTCCTGTCACTCCACTCTTCAGGTCGTCATACAACTCCCAGAAACATGGAGGCCTCCTACAGT
The DNA here is from genome assembly GCA_006030095.1 of Triplophysa siluroides. NCBI lineage: Eukaryota > Metazoa > Chordata > Actinopteri > Cypriniformes > Nemacheilidae > Triplophysa > Triplophysa siluroides. Next base: position 16,309 of record VCII01000388.1, read on the forward strand.
AGGCCACATAATGTCCAAGAGCATCCTGGGTTAAGCCTCCTTTGAAAGCAATGGCTGCCCTTAAGGTAAATCTCTTTCCTTGGAGTATCAGACTGGTTGGAAATTCACACAAAGGAAATTCTGTGGAGTTGCTTCTTCCCAGGTCAGTGTCAATCCACAGAAGTTCTCTTAGACTGTAACTGTGGGAAACTCTCCCTGCACAGAGCATTGAATTCAGAGGGACACTGGTCACTGTGGGATTTTGGATGGGCCTGAGGCAGGGGGATTCTGGATGGTTAAGGCCTTCCTCCACTGCGGTCTGAAGATGAGCCATACCAGAAGCCTGCAGTACAGAAACAGAAGTAGAAACAAATGGAATTTCCCTTGTAACCTGTTTGTTGAGAACGCAGTACTGAGAGGAGCAATGTTTTGTCAAGGTAACACATGCACGTTTTGTCATTGACTTTTCAATGATTGTAGAGATGTGGCACTGTGCATTGATCTGAAGAGCACCTGACTTTAAATTGACAGCTTTGAATATTTCACTCAGCAGCTCCGCCCTCTGTGTACAGACCTGGGCATTTAGACCATTTGTGGTGATGGTTTTCACAAGCGGGAGGACGTTACTGGCGTTTTCACTTTGAACTATATTTCCGAAAGTGCCTCTATCGCAGAAAGCACAGCATAAACATTGACAAAAAGCATCAAAAGCATATGTGTTGAGCACGGAGATTCGTGCCGTGTATTCCGGGCGTGCTTCATTCACTTACCTTTTGTTCTTCAGAGCCTTCGCTCCTGACTACAAGACTGCTCGTATCTACATCGCCGGATTCTCACGACGTGGTGCAGCGGATCGTCCCTTCCTGCGGCGACTTTCCCCTGGGCGTCTCGGCGGTGCCAGAAGTGTTCGAGATCTTTCTAGAGGAAGCAATTTCCTTCTAAAAGAGTTAATTTCTCCAGCGTGGCATGTCCCGCTGTTATCTCAGGTGCAACACACTCATCAAGGAGGGGGACGGACACGATGTCTGCCTCGGGTGTTGGGTTTCCAGCACGTTGAGGCAGCCGTTGTGGATACGTCCTGCCCGCACTGCGGGCGGATGACGATTCAGATGTTGCGTCACAGGCGGCTGTCTTCCCCCGGGAACCAGCCACCACCTTGTGTTGCTCCCCGTTTCGTGACCGCAGGACTACGGCCCTGCCGTCCGCTTCGGCCAGCACCGAGGGTGACATGAGGACCATTACAAGTGCTAATCCGCCAGCCGCTGGCTCACGGACCGCACGTACCTCGCTCGTTTGATCGTTCCCCATAAGACGGTCCAACTGTCTTGTTCCTAAATCCCGTGTCGGAAACGGCGCGTGATGATGAGATGTCCCTTGCAACATTGGAGGGTGACTGACTGGCATCTTTGACTCGGATAATTCCTTGAAGCTCCCTCCTTCGGGGGGTCGAGTTCAGGAAAAATCGGACGTCAAAAATGCCGGCCATGCTTTCCCGGGCCAACGTGAGAATGGGGCGGTAATGTACGCACTGCCCCCCAACGCTCGCAGCTGGATGCGCGGTACCCTGGGTTTGCGTTCGGCTCCAAGCCACGCCTTCCCATCAGTGCCGTCTATACCGGAAGTGCATGAGGAACTCGGTAAGACCTGGAAACGCCCCTTCTCGGCGCGTACAGGTCGAACTAGTTCTGTCACCCTTTTCTTCCCCTCTTGGTGATCAGCTAGAGGATATGTCGATGTCCCCCAGAGGGAATGTGCCATTGCAGTCCAATCTGCAGTTGGCTGCCACCTGGGGGCTCGATATAGACTCCTGTCCAAAGCATGTGGGCTTCCCGGTGTTTCTGATGCCGGGAGCTTGCACCGCTGCGGGCAGAATCTGCCCCTCTCTTCGCGCTACGGCGGGGAGGGGGGGTGGAGGCTGCCCCTCTCTTCGCGCTATGGCGTGGAGGGGGGCGGAAGCTGTCACTCTCCTCACGCTACGGCGTGGAGGGAGTCCCAACAGGGCTAGACCGACCTAGCGCTTATGCATGAGAAATCCTTGATGCGATGTGTTTTTTTCCGCAAGCAGTCCCACTGGCAGATCATCTTGATGCAGTGTGCCACATCAACCAGTACAAAACAAGATTGCACTTTTGCTGACTGTTTCCAAAGTAAGACACCACAACACTCACTGATGTAGGTCTTGAGATCCCGATGAGAAGTAAATGCTTTGACTAGAGTATGACGGCATTACAATGCCAATAAAAAACGAGCGCACTGCTGATGCTGGCTGCGCGCGGCAAATAACTTCCGCGAGAGGACAACGGATCTACACGCGAGGAAACGGGATCCCGCGAGCTCGTTTGAAACCCTCGCGCGCGCATTACATCTTCTGTGCACGCAATTACAAGACCTCGCGCGCGAAGGACACGCATTAAACAGTCTCGCACTCTCACCTGCTGCTTTTGCTCGCGCGAACATTTTTATTTTTGGCAGTCGCGGGGCGGGACTTGCTGTTTGGTTGTAACCTCAAACGTCATTGGTTACTTCCCCTTTTCCGGAAGTCACTTGGGATTGGACGTTATCATCAATCTAGACCTGGGCCCCGTTCTTCGGTCGCTTACTACATCCACGATCAAATAAAGTATCCGAGATGACATAATCCCGCAAATCATGTCTGTATGATAGGGTTCTTCGAACGGACCTGTTGTGTACGATTATATATCTGGATTAAATGGTCAGGGATCATTACACGCTCACTATATGGAAAGGCATATAGCCTATCAATAGAAGAACTAGTGATCACCAGCGCTGCTATTGGCTGGTTGTTATTCAAAAGATGTAGTTACCCATAGTTTTTTTTACAGCTGCTTGAAGATGATGACATTTTAAAACCTCAGTAAAATGTCAGGAGCACTTCAAACGATGCACAGACCACTTTCAGAGATATTTATAACATTTTAAAACACTTGTAAACTGTGCTATTTTATTGCTTTTAATGTTTTGTGAACTATTCATTTCTCTCCACAAAAGGCACAACCATGTATACACTTTTTAAACTCCCTAAAGGTTGAATATACTCAAATTCAAAAACTTCAATACATTGACCTTGACAATATAAAGAACACACACCCGAAACTGGAGATTTAGTTTTAAGAAGATATTAGATTTAGAACCTCTTTCTATATTGTTTACTGACTTAACATTCTTGACTCTTATTGCAGGTGAAAGATGACACTGATACCTGCCTATTACCTATGGCGATTAAAAATTAAATACATGTGGGCCTAAGCATGTTTGTATAGTATTTAATTTAATAACAAAGAAATGGTATTCCAAAACGTAGATCTCATGAAGCTCAGTCTAAGTGTAGTGGTTTATTGAGGATCATCAGGCAGCTTCTCCATCACAGGTCTCCTCTCTTTTATGATGATGTGTGTGTGTGTGTAGCACTTGCAACAATACAGGCCCTGTCAGGTTCATCCCTTACACTTTTTATACACTGAAATCCTTCATTCCTATCAGTTGCCTAAAGGTCATTTCATGATCCTGTCCTGACTTGAGCTGCAGTGTCACAGGTTTGGGTCAGGAAATATTGTTCTTTTGCATATTACTACTATTAAAATGAATATCACGTGCAAATATTACATTTACGCATTTGGCAGACACTTTTATCCAAAGGGACTTTGTACTATACGTTTTGTTTCTCACTGTGTGCAATCTCCTGGGATTGAACCCATGACCCTGGTGTTGCTCTAACCACTGAGCTACAGAAAATATGATCAGTTATTTTCAGAGGCCTATGATGCAGTCTATGACATCAAACAAGAGACATGCAAGAAATTTAGTTCCCTTATATGATTTATGTCTCTCCTGTAGCTCAGTGGTAAGAGCATTGGGTTAACAACGCAAGGTTGTGGGTCTTAACTTGAGATAGCCTACCACACATTTGCAAATGGAAGGACAAACTACATTTTTCATAAATTCTCTCCATCATATGCACTGTCTGTGCTTTTATATACTGTATATTTAATATGAAGGTCCAACAAATTAATGTGGCAAATATCCTCACACAAGGAAAAAATATATAATTTATTCATTCATTTCGGTCATCACCAAAGACTTTTCACATTAAATAATAAACAAAAATTGTTCTAAATATACGATAAATATTGTTTAAAAGTTAAATTCACAAAGCTCTTTATATTAATCCTGTAATTTGCGCAACAAGTTGCTTTCGTATGAAGCCTATTTGACTGCGTCATGGCTGCGATCTATGAACCAATGACGTTTGAGGTTACAACCAAACAGCAAGTCCCGCCCCGCGACTGCCAAAAATAAAAATGTTCGCGCGAGCAAAAGCAGCAGGTGAGAGCGCGAGACTGTTTATGCGCGTCCTTCGCGCGCGAGGTCTTGTAATTGCGCGCACAGAAGATGTAATGCGCGCGCGAGGGCTAGTATTGCGCGCACATTGGATGCAATGCGCGCGCGAAGGTTTCAAACGAGCTCGCGGGATCCCGTTTCCTCGCGTGTAGATCCGTTGTCCTCTCGCGGAAGTTATTTGCCGCGCGCAGCCAGCATCAGCAGTGCGCTCGTTTTTTATTGGCATTGTAATGCCGTCATACCAGAGCTCCGAGCAAAGCCAGAGAAAAGTCACTCACAACCTCTTTTGGAGTTGGTGCACCTGCACGTAACCATTCTGTCATCCAATGTGTTATTGCATTAACATCATGTCTCTCTGAGAGCATTTGCACCACTGGGACACCTCTGCTTTCGTCAACTGCCAGAATGCCCTGATATAAAAAGATATGACCAGAAGTACCATTTGGTTTCTGTAGTTTCCTCACTACTGAGCCATTTGCATCAAAACTCACAGTGGGGTTAGTATATGTCTTTGATAATGTCTTGTAGAGATACATTTTGTGTTTGACTCCAATAGTGACAGAAAACTTGCCCAGTCCAATGTCTTTAATGCTTCCACTGTGAGGTGCACTGTATTTTAGCATCTGCAGTGACAAAATAGGATCCTTGTCACCTAATTCTAAATCATTTCTCTCTTGCTTTGCGCAGGGTGGCCATTAGGCAGATGGCTTGGCTCGGGATCTCCAACGTCCATCAGTTTTGTTGCCTCTGATGCCCTCCATACATGGGGTTCCATTCTACCCTCACATAGTTCTTTGGATATCTGCACACGCAATTGACCAGACATTGCACGCTTGGGACAGCCAGTGTGCAGGGTGTCATCAGTGTTTGTGATAAAACACTTGAGCACCATCGGGCTGTTCATTTCAGGCTCTCGGTCACATTTTATTAGAATGTTGGCATGACACTCCTTACAGTTGCCTCTGATTTCAATGTATTTCTCTGTGTCTGATGGGTAGACCTTAGCTCTTTTAAAGGCAAATGTGAAAGCGCTCTTCACTTCTTGCCAGATATGAGAATTTATCACATGCGTCCAGATGCCAGGCTTTAAAATTGTATGTTTCCTTTTTTGTGTTTTTAGAGAACTTGTTTTTGTACTCGACTGTTTCAGGCATGAATTCAATCCATTTCTGAAATGGAACTTGAAGATCAAAAGTCCAGCAGTTTTTTGGTCTGGGGGAAAAAAGACCCTGGCTCAAAGTCAGTGTCATCACTACTGACACTTGTTTCATGCTCACTTTCACAAGTAAGCCCTAAAGCAGTCCAGATGTTGTGTCTGTTTAATTTCACAAAAGTGTATAGAGCCTTTGGGGTGATCTTGTTTTCTAGCTGCTCACTAAGCTCTGTCCAGATTCTCTGATTAAGAGCAGCTATGTTGCCATTTTGTACTATTGCGTCTCTTGATGAACACAGGACTGTGAACATGGAATCCCTGTCAACTACTTTCTTGGGCATCTGGTATAAGCAAAATGAAATTTTATGTATAAAACAGCAAACCACCCAAAAAAAACTCTGTTTTCACTGGCAGGGTTACACATAAGAATGTTATGTGACCCTTTCTATGAAAACCCAGCTGAAGTGTTTCGTATGTGAATTGCTGTTTTTAACATGAAATCATCCTACATAATGTAAAGAACAGTGTGTGAAAATACCTTAATATCTTTAAAATCGACTAAGTACTACCATATCACAAATTGAAATCATAGTGAAAATTAACACTGTTAGAAATTACCAGCATTTCACAATAATTAACAGTATTATTTTACAGTAACTTGTTGTAATTAAGTTTCCCTGTAATATCCCAATGAATACCTGTAAAAATCCTTGGATTTTACAGCATTTAACTCTTATTTTACAGTAAAATCTTGCAATCTAAAACGTGCTGTTATATCACAACAAGGTCTGTAATATCACAGCAACACAGTAAAAAAATTAAGGTTCCCTTTCTGTCGGTCTCTCGACGTTGTGTCGAAGACGACAGATGGGGTTCGCCCTTGAGAACCAATCAACTCTGACTACTATAGAAAAGGCCAAAGAAATTTGGCGAATGAAATTTGCATGCCGGGCTCCGCCCCCGGATGTCCGGTATAAAAGGAAGCCGGCGTGCAGCATTCACTCACCTTTTGTTCTTCAGAGCCCTCGCTCATGACTACGAACAAAAAGAATTCAACGAATTCTTCTTCTACTTCGCCGGATCTACGACGCAGAGCAGCGGATCGTCCCTTCCTGCAGCGACCTTCTCCTGGGCGTCTCGGCGGTTCCGGAGGTGATAGAGATTATTTCTAAAAGGTCCTTTTCAGGACTGACTGAGCATTCTCCAGCGCGGCATGTCCCGCTGTTCTCTTGGGTGCGGCACCCTCATCGAGGAGGGGGATGGACACGATCGCTGCATTAGGTGTCTGGGCGTCCAGCACACTGAAGCAGCGTTCGTTGACACGTCTGCCCGCACTGCGGGCGGATTGTCACTCAGAAGTTGCGGTCACGGGGGCTGTCTTCCTACGGGAACCAGCCACCATTTCGTCTGCTACCCGGGCTGTGACATCTGTGGCTACGGCCCCGATGACCACCCACGTAGCAGCGTTAGTGATATGGGGAACTCTGCGAACGTAAACCCGCCAGCCAAGTGCTCACGGGCCGATCGCACCCCGATTCGCTCTTCTGAACGTTCCCCAACCGGCGGTGGCATACCGTTCGGATCCTCAGGCACGCACTCGGAAACGATGTGTGACGTAGATGAGATGTCGTTCGCAGCATCGGAGGGAGACGGGCATCCGACTCTGACGAATCCGAGCTCCCCCCCCAGGGGGGTCGAGCTCAGGAGGAAGCAGAAGTGATGTCAGCCATGCTAATCCGGGGATACGTGGTTCCTGGGGGCGGGGCGCGGTGCAAACCACGCCCACCCCGGGTGCCA